>AWWV01010541.1:0-20580 GCA_001974805.1 Corchorus capsularis | reverse complement strand
GACTGGATTGTTCCACTATATATGTAAGTAAAGTTTTCCAATAATGATCGATTTTTTTCATTCACAAATTTCAAACTCAAGAACTAATTATTTAAGATAAATAATTACTGAACCAATATTTGAACCAACCACTTATTAATCTCAAAGCAGCTGCACTGCAAGCTCTAATATCTCCCTGTATGTGCAAATAATTAGATTTGCAAAATGTTTATACTTTAAAGTAATGAGAAGCTGCTCCGAAACGTGTTAATCACATAATTGTATATCGAGATTTGGGATCTCAGTCAAAATTTCCCATTGCTTATAGAAGAAAAGAATGTTGAAAAACTTCAAATCTTTCTGGTTTCAGATTGAGAGGCCAAGCTAGACCATGAAGGGCCCCCTTTGTCATTTGTCATGCAATTTCTTCGTCACTACAGTACTGTACTAGACAGTTGGCATATATCCAGTATTTTTTTGAACCCGGAAAAAAAGGAACAAGTTTTCCAGGTAGACGTAGTTTAATTATATTAATTTGGTATGCCAAAGAAAAAGAATCAATCATAATTAACCTTTTTCGTAATTAATTAATATGACCAACAAGGGATTGGATCAAGTGGTAAGCGGCATGTTCCAGCTTAAGCAGGTCTCGGGTTCGAGACCTTGCGTACGCAGCTCTCCCTGTTGGGAGATTCACCCACCATAACCAGGTATGCGACGTGGGTCAGATCCGGATTAATCAGGACGAAGCCCTGATACCGGATGGGATACCAAAAAAAAAAGTAATTAATTAATATGCATTCTATATACGAGAGTGTACAAATCATAGTACTATACTAACCAAATCTATTTCGCTTCCATTCACTAATAATAGTTTCATTTATATATTTTGACCAGCCTGACTTCCAAATTAGTTGATTGAAAGAAGTAAAAAAGTAGTGCATGTTAGATTTCATGATTAGCCCGGTTCAAAACACTTTCTTTTGACTGATCCTTTATAGTCCTAATTAAAAATTTTGTTCCTTCATAATAAGAAATTAAACTAATTAAATTACACATGACAGCGGATTTTGCCGTATCTTAAGGTGACATCCTGTAATTTATAATGAATTTCTTAGATCATAAAATTGGTAAAGCAATCATAATTAAATCAACATAATCCTATCATCCTAGGTGTTTGACCGCACGAGTGGGAAAACTTTTGTGGGGTCTTTGAAATTTTCCCCTTTTCTTATTGTTTTTATTAATCATAATCACTATATAAATTACATTATTAAGCTTTGATTAGATTGTTTATGTTAGTTAAAGTTTAGGCAAAGCCTAACAACAAGACAACTACTCTTAACACTTTCGAGAGACAATTTCATTAAGCAAAATTATTCAAACGTTAAACTGTGTTTCTTATGGACTTGTTCTTGATTATTAGGACACAAGAAGGCGTTCCCAAAATTTGTGGGAACTTTGTTACTTGATCATCCTACATGTTAAATCATAAACATAATATTAATCAACTTGGTTAATTTAATAATACAACGTTTGATATTTTTTTATTTTTAATTTGATTTTCTTAGCTCTGAAACAATGATGCCATGCACTATGCTAGTGATGTCACCGTGGAAATTCAAACAAAAGAGAAAATGTGGTAAAAGAATTAAAAAATTAAAGCTATAAATTATTTTTTGTTTTATATACTTATTAATATAATTTTTAACTGAAAATATGAAAAATTGACTGAAATTTAAACAGCGTGGAGTACTGCCAACGTGGGAGACGCAGGAGATGTATAATGTGATTCATGTGGAACTGTTTGAACGTCATCCGTCGGTCATCAAAGTCGTACGCTCACTACACGTGTCTTTATGTTATTGGTTGTTAAAGGATTTCTGTCAATGCTTCCTCTTCACAACACACGGATTGGACAAGAGCCGGACGGCGCGGTGACACGCCGTTACGGACTGTTACTGTTTTTATTTACTGTATTTCCTTTTCGCATTTTCCTTTGTATTTTTGTATTTATTTTTCGTCACTCTTGGAATTTATATACTTCGGAAATTGAAAATGAAAGGATGAAAAAAACACAGAAAAAAATACTTTTTAAAAAATGAAGGAAGATGAGTTACTTTTTAGTAGTTTTTACATTCACACAAGTGAACGGCGCGTGGGACCCACTTGAAAGAATGAGGTCATCTTTTACCAGGCCGTTACGTTCTTTGACACGAACTCACACGTGGCAGCTACACATTCGGATGGCTCATGCTACTGCTTTGAACGCCGGAATTGAGTTTTGACCTTTTGATTGGCTCCCTTCCATTTACATGAACAAAACTATATTATGCTCGGATCGACAATTCCATTTTCATTTTTCTTTTATGTAATTAGGTTAAGGTCATATGAAGTAATCAATGGCCTTAGCCCTAGTTAGGGTAAAAGTATATGGACTCCAATGTTATTTTAGTAAAATCAATGGCCTTAGTCGTGAGAATTTTCTTTATTTAAAGTTTAATGTCTAATGTGATTATCGAGTACCAGAGAGTTTATAATAAAAAGAACAATTCATTCGCTTGAAGTTTTTCGTTTCTATTTATTTAAGGTTTGATCTACATACATTAGTGAATTCAGCTTCATTGTTTGGGATATGTTAGTTATATTTGCGATATGAATCATTCTCTAAAGTTCTAAAATTGATATGTTTAACTGCCAATTCTATACGTAACACATGCTATAATGAAATGTTAAAGTTGTTGTCCACTTTGCCTTCTTTTATAAGAAAAAAAAATGTACATAGACAAATTAGGGATAGCTTGAGGTTAAACATATTATTTGAATGTAATCCATAATTCAATACCACCATAATTAACATTTTGTTCAAAGCTGGTTCAGTTACAGATGTTGCTAAAACAAGTTTCATCAGTTATAAAAGGTTTAGCTGTTAAAGATACCTTCCGTATAAATACATTTTATTTTCTGTTTGCTTTTTCTTATCTATTTATATAAATATAAATAAATAGTAGTATATTTGAAGAAAAAAATCTTAAATAAAGTTTCTTTCAAGGTATCTTTAGTTTTAAACAAAGTAAAATACGGCAATATATATGTATATATCTTATCTTAATTAGTCAAAATTAAGCAACACAATTCCTATTATCCACGTGTATGCATCAACCCCCACAAAGATTATAAACATTGTACTTATACTTACCATATAGTATTATAATAAAGGCTATGTGTACTACTTCTGAGCACACTACTCTTGTATACTACCATTTATAACCATTGGATGTGGGCTTGATTTGAATAACAACCGTTGGATATAGGTAGTGTAGCAAAGTAGTGTGGCATCTGGTAGTGCAAATAACTTTACCGTATAATAAATAACTAAAATTTGTTTATGCGAGACATATATGTGGTACGTAATATTTTCCTCTTTTTTTTTTCCATTAATATCTTTGGCCTAAGAAGAACAAGAAATGATGATTATGATCACTTCAAATCACCATTATTGTTGTTGTTTGTCAATTGTCTTCATCAAGTTAATTAATTCAATTAGGCATTTATCAACTCTTCCATTTTGAGGGTTTTTATGATGCGAGCTTACCTGACATAATACCAAAGCAAAAGAAGGAAATAAAATTGAATAATGCATGCGTAAGAATTTTTGCTAGCTTAATGAGATGGTGATGTCTTTCCATTTGCAAAAGTAACCTTAACACAAGCCAATTCAGATTTGACATGCATATAATGGATTATACAAATCCATTTCCCCAAGTTTAATCACTTATTAGTAATTTCGATCATCCAATTAATATAATTAAGAAAACTTTATATTATATATATATATATATATATATATATACAACATGAATTATTGATCATATGAGTTGATTGAAAAGGGGAACCCTATCATTTATCAGACATTACTATAAATAGTTAACACTAACACATAAAAGAAGAGATTAAAAAATAAACCTATGGGTGTAACCAATTAGTCATTCCTATATATTCTTTAAAAATATGAGTAGCAAAAAAAAAATATATTCTTTAAAAATCCAGTGGATTTATTTTGGCTTTATTATATAGAAAAGGAAAGCCAAATAGCTGAGTCATTTTCAACGTAGAAAGAGAGAGAAGTTGGCGTCTTTTGCCCTCTACGCAGCTTAAAACACGCAGTGGCAAAAATAGACAGAACCCAATGACACGTTTCGACTTCTAAAATCTATTCTCTTTTTTTTGTTCTTGCGAAGACAGATTTCAGATAAAAGACCCAAAGCAAAGTTGCAGTACAAAATTAAAATAAAAAAAAATAAAATTAGAGAGAGAAAGAGAATTTTTAAAGAAGAAGAGAAGAGGGGGATAGAGCATGTGTTTTGTTAGAAAATTCACGAGATAAAGCCATAAAGGAAGAAAAAATTAATAAAGATTTTAAAGGGAAAAAAAAAAAGGGACAGTTGAGAATATAGCTAGACTTATCGCATGTTTGCTTCACGCAAGCAGCTAAATGGGGGGGTTTGCTCTCTCGCGTGGCTTTAAAGACTTCTTCTAGCGTTTTAAATCCCCCATTAAAAATACCCCAAACATCAAAAAACCAACACCCCACCAAACCAAACCCTAAAAAAAAAAATTAACCTTCTTCTTCTTCTTCTTCTTGATCTCATCCTCCTTCTTCTTCACCTTTTTCAACTTCTAGAAGAATCCCATAGACCAAACCCTAATCATGAGACATCTTATATTACTTTAAAAAGGAAAGGGTAGGAGGAATTTTAAGGGTTTTTTGGATTTTTTTTCCAATCATGAGTGCAAACCCTAGCAGTAGCGGTGGCAGTGTAGGCGGTGGTGGTGGTGGCAGTTGTAGTGGTAGTAGTGGCGGAAGTGGGGGCGGCGGACCTTGTGGCGCGTGCAAGTTTTTGAGAAGGAAATGTGTTCCCGGGTGTATCTTTGCCCCTTATTTTGACTCGGAGCAAGGTGCAGCCCATTTTGCAGCGGTTCATAAGGTTTTTGGGGCCAGCAATGTGTCAAAGCTTCTTCTTCATATTCCGGTTCACAAACGGCTCGATGCGGTGGTTACCATATGTTATGAGGCTCAGGCTCGGCTTAGAGATCCTGTTTATGGCTGTGTTGCTCACATCTTTGCTCTTCAACAACAGGTAAAATTTTACTTTGTTTTTTTGCTTATATTGTCTTTTATCAAGTTCTACCCTTTGCTTTATCAAGTAAATTCAGGAACCTTTTCTTCTTTAGAAAAAAAAAAAACTTTTGTCTTTTGTAGTTATGAAGAAGTGGGCATTGAACTATTTTGACTGTCTTCGTTTTGGTTCCAATTGATTATCTCGTTTGAGGTCTTTCAAGTTGACATGGTTTCTCTCTCTCTCTATATAGAGCAATATCCAGAAATGTAACCTAAATATGGAAGCAGTAGAACCAGAAAAACCATGGACATTAATGGGTCCTTTTCATACACTTTAAAAGGACTTGTAGTAATATAGTATGTGTTGGGCATGCTGTTTTGGGGTGCAGGTTTTTGCACTTTGCTGAATTCTAGAAACGTTTCCTTATTAACAAATCATTTGGTCGGCGGTTACCTTAAAGGAATGACCAGTTTATTTGTGAAAAATTCTGGGTTTTGCAGGTATTAAGGAAAATGGTCGGTTTCCTTTTTTTTTTAGTTTGTTTGGGTTTTTCATTTTAGTCTAGTTTTTCTTGTTCTTGTAAGCATGGGGTGAACTCATGAAGGGCAAGAGTTGCTTCCTCCTAATTCCCCATTTAATAATTAGTTAATCTTGCCTTTATAATAGAGTAAATATGGGTAATTCAGTCAATTTCTTAGAAGCAAATCAATTTTATAATACTCCATATATAATGCAAAATATAAACCCCTCACTTCCCCGAAAAGATGGAGAGAGCTTCATTTCGTAGACTAATCATCCTAGTAGTTTAATTTAATAGATATATATATTCCTCTTTAATTAGCAAACAAGTAGTGCATTTTTTTGTTTATCTCATTTAGAATTATCTTATTTATTTTTTATATATCTTATTGAACCAATAAAATATTTTGTAATTAATATATTAGAAATGACTTATAAGCATCTTGCTCGGCAACTATGCCATAGAATTTATTTGCAGTCAGCATTCTTATTCTTGTGTCATGACAAAACTTAATTTGTTGGCAATACCATGTGATCTCGTGCGCATAAACCGAGCATCCTTTTAGTGTAAACAAAGACAAGCTAAGTTTTAATTAATTTGTCAAATAATGTTAAATTCTTATCTTATATATATGGTGTATTAATTAATGCGTCGGTTCCTTTCACTTGTACATATGATTCATATGATTGATCCAAATTATATGTTCTCTTAATTTTCAAATCTCGTACGCAGACATTTCATTTTTTTTTACTTGGGTTAATATTAATGTATTTCGCCCAGCTAAGGTAAGCATTTTTATATGTTTTTGCCAACTATTTTGGCAGGTGGTGAATTTGCAAGCAGAACTATCGTACTTACAAGCCCATTTAGCAACACTAGAGCTTCCATCACCGCCGCCTCCGCCACCAGCGTCACTAATGGCACCGCCTCCTCTCTCAATATCAGACCTGCCGTCAGCCTCCACCGTACCAGCCACGTACGACTTATCGTCACTTTTTGATCCCATGGTGCAACCTTCATGGCCCATGCAACAGAGGCAAATTGACCCACGACAGTTCGGAGGCGGCGGCGGCTCACCGGCATCAGGAGGTAGCGGAGATCTTCAAGCGTTGGCTCGTGAGCTCCTCCATAGACAAGGGTCTCCGCAGCATGGTTCTTTAAATTTACCGGTGACCGATGCTTCACAATCCCAATCTCTCTCCAAGTGAAACTGACCCTTCCCTTTTTCTTAATTAGTACTATAAATATATACTTTGCCTTGTGAGATCTCCTTGAGTCTTGACCCATATATACAAGGGGGCTGAATTAAGAATTTTCATGTTATATTTCACTGGGCAAGTAAGCTTAATAACTAATCCTGTTATTTTTTTTCCCTTCTCTCCTTCTATATTTCTTTTTACTCCTTAATTTTATATTCTAATTCCATTTTGGAGATATTCAGTGAAACTCAAATTTAGTTTTATTTGGGGAGGCGTACGTATAATTCATTTTTTTTTATATTAAAATTCTGCGTCTTTGAAACGAGGATCATGTTTTCCACCATGTTATAAGTAATAAGCTGGTCAAATGCGTTGTTTTCATCTTTAATTTAACAATATATAAGGCAAGTATATATGCATGTATATTATTTATCCAAGTGTGCAAGCAACAAAATGCTATTAATTTCCCATTAAATTCTTGACATTGGCTGGTAATTTTCAATAATAATCTTCTTAATACCAACACCTGTTGGATTGAATGAGAGAAGTTAAATACCCGGTTCTTAAGCAAGATATCGGATTCGAGTCTTGCGAATGCCGAAAATAGATATCAAAAAAGCTTTCTCCCATGACTCGACTCCATATTAGAAGTTATGCAATGTTTATCGAAAAAGTTAGTTAAAATATATATATATATATATATATATAATTTTCTTATTCTTTGCCAGATCAGTTATGATGAAGTCGTTTCAAAAAAAAAAAAATTCCCTTGCAGACTGCTTGCACACTAAATTAATCATCGGAACATTCCTGACGATGATGATATAAGAATGATTCTCGGCGCAGCTGTGGCAGTCAAACTCGCATCATTGAAAAGTGAAAACAGGCGTAAAAGCCCGCATGTACGGCGAAAAGTAACTTCGTAACAATTGTCAAATTCGTTTGGGCCCAAACTTGGCCCAACTTCATTTGAAGCCCAAAGGATATATTAACACTCTACAACTTGCTGATACAAGACGATTAGGAAGTAGGAACTTTGCCATAGGTTTCTTTAGCTGCAAATTCTCTCAAGACAAGTTCCACCTGTTCAACTACCCCAAGTTTTTTAAACCATTGAGCAAGTACACATGAAGCTTCTTCCCCAACCATAATTCCATCTCTCTCTAAATCCAACAGAAAGTTCAAGGCGTTATTAAGCTTGTTTTGCTTCTCATAAGCAGCCAATACCAGAGCAACACATTTATCGCTAGGCTCGAGACCAGCTCTCCTCATGTTTTCAAATGCAATATGTGCCTTTTCACTTTGCCCTGCCTCTTGATATGCATTGATCAGGAGTCCACACAGTTTTACATCAGGGGAAATACCGGCAAGCTGAATGGCATTGAACACTCTTTGTGCACCTTCAGCATCGCCAAGCATGGAGTATTCTCTCAGTAGTGCCTTGTAAACCTCACTTCCAGCATAAATTTCTTGAGAATCCATTTCCCTAAGCAAAATCTCTCCTTTTTCAGGCATTCCAGCTCTTATATAGGCCATAATCATGGCGCCGTATGATCTTTTATCTAGCTGGTGGCCGAGCAACTTAATCTCTTCAAACGTTTCTTCAGCCAACTTAAGATCACCCGCCTTGCTGTACATGTCAACCATGGTTGTAAGAGTAACCTGATCACAGATAAAACCTCTTCTCTTCATGGCATAAAGAACGTTTTCAGCTTCTTGAATCCGGTTTTGCTTCCCGTAACCATGGATTATCTTAGTGTAATCACGAATATTGGCTTCGAAAGATTCTTCAAGCAGGGCAAGCTCTGCCACCTAGAGAATGAAACAATGAAAGATGAACTAAGCATAGGCTGCATAAACATCATTCATTATTCTAATTGGCATGTGCACACATGAATCTTTATAATCAGGACTAGACAAAAGCAATATACTAGCAATGGAAAACAAGTAGCTTTTCTTTCATAACCTTAACTGTAACTTTGAATTTTAATTGGGATTTAATATTCTGCCATATTTTCAGACAAAAGGGATTTTCCAGCAAACAAAACATATATACATGACAGATTCATCAAATTAGGATTTAGATCATGACAGTTTCTGCTAGAAAGCAGAGTTTTTTGGCGACCATTCGACTAATTGCTATCAGATTTCTGCCAATATTGATTCATTACAACCAATTCACTTTCTTAAGTACTATATATCAGACTAAAGAAATTAAATTAAGGAACCAAATAAGAGAGAACATATAGAAATCATTTGAAAAGAGGAAAATGTAATTAAAACCATACCTCAAAATAAAGTGAATGTTCCATTGTCTTCAATTCTTTAAGAACCGCAAGCCAATCAGCTCTTTTGGGTTTCATTAACTTAGCCCAAGCCGCCAACAAATCCCTCAAACACCCTTTTTCAGGACCAAAACAAATAATCTGTCTCATCAAAGCCTTACACCGCTTGCTCATCTTATATGGGAGTTTGTTTATCGCTTGTTTCTGTTCTTCTGTAATGTTGGGACCAATCTCAACCCACTTGAATCTTCTTTTTGCTTCATTTGTTTCTGGATTTCTTCTTTCCTCTACATTGCTGATGCCAATCTCTGGCTGATTGCTGACCTTGCAAGAACTGAACTTCGCTGGTTGTTTTTTGAATAAGAATGAGTATCTGTTTCCAAAAGATTCTGGGTGAATTTGGTTGTTGGATTTGTTGATAAATGGGTTTGCTGAGTAAGAACAAGAAGCTATAGATGTGACCATCATTATAACCAAAACTGAAGGAAATTAAAAATCAAATACTAACATAGAAAAAGCTTTAATCTGGAAATGTAAGGAATTGAGATGAAAGCATGTGAGAGTGGTTTGGACTTTGGAGCAATTCTTTTATTTGTTGTTGATGTGTTCTGGAAATTTTAGGGGAAGAAGAACACTCCAAACGAGAACGATAATGAGAGCAATAATGGGCTAAAAGACCCATGATAGACCTCAAAAGCTTTCTAAAAGAAACGCATTTGGATTCTTTAAAATGTAAAGCGGGACATAGGCCCAAAAGTGGAAACCGGGCCCAAATATATTATTCCACAAATTTTTAGTTTTCTTTTTGGCAGTCACAAATTTTTAGTTTTCAGTTTCACTTGAAAATATATGATGCTTTACCAAAAAAAAAAGGAAGAAAATATATGATGTTTTTGGTACAGTATCGGTAGCCACGTCGAACACAATTAATTTGAGGACGAATTAAGTTGCATTTGACTGAGGATAGCTAATTTTTAAACTTAAATATAATAATTAAGAAGTATTCAACTCATTCCATTAGCCAAGGGATATTGTTACACTAAAAAATACTAGAATTTCACATAATCTCTACATGAATGTTAGACCAAAATGTAGGTAGGTTTTTTTTGGTGAATATGGATATAAATATCTAAATTTAGCATTTTTTTAATGAAGATTATAGGTACCTTTCTTTTGGAAATTGTTAAATAGTAAGTAATATACTAGATTTAAAATGGATTGAACAAAGATGATAATTACTATATACTCCTCCTACTATCTATTTTGTTATCCTTGCTAAGGACAACAAGAACAATAACAAACAAAAAAAATTGAATTGTTAATATTACAAAGTACTAAAGAATAACATCAACAAATGGGTAGTAGAATTGAAAGCTCTTTGGAATTTCATGAATACTACAATATATCTCAAGGCATATGCAAATTTAATTTTTACCAACTATATGTCAATTATTATTACCATTACATTAATTGCCATTTATTTATATCTTTCAATGATTTTAACTGACAATTTATTCAAATAAAAATGTTTACTATATGCTTAATAAACGGTAGGGAAGTAACCGGGAAGCTAGTCCAACAGTCCCCGCCGATCAATGGGAAGATTATGAATTACTTAATTCGTAATGACATCATTGCCCTTCGACATTTCACGATATCACCGTTTCATCATTCAACATGTTGGCCTGTAGTCTGCTTATAGCTACTGAACCTCACGCCCGTTGAAAGCAAGGGCATTTGAGTCATTTGGTTTTCAAACTTGGACTTAGATAATTAAAAAAAAAAAAAAAGGAAACCAAAACGCGATCTGAATCTCACCCTCCCTTGGCCTCTGTGTATCAAAATAACACACTCTTTCCTCCTCTGCGCCTTACTCCTTTCACTTGACGTTTCCATTTCTGATGCAATTACAATTTACAACCAACAAAACAACCGTGTAGGCTCACCGAGTCAACTCGACTCCATTTCTCTCTCAGATAATTCACTCTAGTCTCCGGGAAAGATAGATACGACGAACCCTAGCACTTCATTATCGGTTTCTTAGATCTGAGTTGGTCAGCGAGGTGTTATATCCGACTCGGGAATGGCTTCTTCGGAAGCCGATTCCCGCATGAGCCAAGTGGTAGCCCCAGCCATAGAGAAGATCATCAAGAATGCTTCGTGGCGGAAGCACTCCAAACTCGCTCACCAATGTAAATCTCTTCTCGAGAAACTCACTTCTCCTAACAAGTCGCCTCTGTCTCCGTCGGATTCGGAGCCTGACAGCTCGATCCCCGGCCCACTCCATGACGGCGGTCCAGTAGAATACTCCCTCGCTGAATCAGAGCTCATCCTCAGCCCTTTGATCAACGCTTGCGGCACCGCTTTCAACAAGATCGTCGATCCAGCCGTTGATTGCATTCAGAAGTTAATCGCCAATGGCTACCTACGTGGCGAAGCGGACCCCACCGGAGGCCCCGACGCTCAGCTCTTATCCAAATTGATCGAATCCGTATGTAAATGCCACGATTTAGGGGATGATGCCATTGAATTACTGGTTTTGAAGACGCTTTTATCCGCAGTAACTTCCTTCTCACTGCGAATCCACGGCGACTGTTTGTTGCAAATTGTGAGAACTTGCTATGATATTTACTTGGGGAGTAAAAATGTTGTTAATCAAACTACCGCAAAAGCGTCCTTGATTCAAATGTTAGTGATTGTTTTTAGGAGAATGGAGGCCGATTCATCGACGGTCCCAATTCAGCCAATTGTGGTTGCTGAATTGATGGAGCCTGTTGAGAAATCCGATGCTGATGGATCAATGACTCAATTCGTTCAAGGGTTTATTACCAAAATTATGCAGGACATTGATGGAGTGTTGAATCCAGTGGCACCGGGTAAGGCTTCTTTAGGTGGCCATGACGGTGCCTTTGAAACTACCACTGTTGAAACCACAAATCCGGCCGATTTGTTGGATTCAACTGATAAGGATATGCTGGATGCGAAATATTGGGAGATTAGTATGTATAAGACGGCATTGGAAGGTAGGAAAGGGGAGTTGGCTGATGGGGAAGTGGAGCGAGATGATGATTTGGAGGTTCAAATTGGGAACAAGTTGAGAAGGGATGCATTTTTGGTGTTTAGAGCACTTTGCAAGTTGTCCATGAAGACACCGCCTAAAGAGGCTTTGGCTGATCCCCAGTTGATGAGAGGGAAGATTGTGGCGCTTGAGTTGTTGAAGATTTTGTTGGAGAATGCTGGAGCTGTTTTCAGAACAAGTGAAAGGTATGTTGAGTCCTCAGTACGCTCTCTGAATTTTAGTTTATTGCATAGGCATGTAGTATGGGCTGGAGGATTAGTATGTACTCATTATAGGTTAACTATAGTAAGGTATAGGCATCTAAGTTGTGAGTCTTGGTGGATTGGCAAACTATTATGAGATTCGGACACATCTGAGTTTACTTTTCCTAACGAGATGACATTAAAGTGGGTATCTCACTGGTTGTTTTGAACCCTGTTGTGTGGTATTCTTGTGGTTATGAACCCTTGAAAATTTAGCTAATAGCTCTGGGTGTTATATTGATTATAATTGGCATACAGTTTAGTTTTTGTTTGCTCCTAGCATCTATCTTGATATTTTTATCCTGAATTCGGAACTTTTCTTCTTGTGTTTTTGCTTGTGGTGATACAGGTTTTTAGGTGCCATAAAGCAATACTTGTGTCTCTCACTATTGAAGAACAGTGCTTCAACTCTTATGATTGTTTTCCAGCTTTCTTGCTCTATTTTTATTAGTCTGGTGTCAAGGTTTCGGGCTGGACTGAAAGCAGAGATCGGAGTATTTTTTCCTATGATTGTTCTTAGGGTCCTGGAAAATGTTGCTCAACCTAATTTTCAGCAAAAGATGATAGTTCTCCGTTTTCTAGACAAACTTTGTGTTGATTCACAGATCTTGGTAGATATCTTTATCAATTATGATTGTGATGTCAATTCATCAAACATTTTTGAGAGGTATGTCTCCACTCAGAATGCTTAATCATTAACAGGATATGTTTTGGTAGGAGTTCATTACATTTGGATGTTTCTCATTAATGTCATAATGTCTATTTCCAGAATGGTCAATGGACTTCTAAAAACAGCTCAAGGTGTTCCTCCTGGTACAGCAACAACATTATTGCCACCCCAGGAAGCAACCATGAAACTTGAAGCTATGAAGTGTTTAGTGGCTATTTTAAAATCAATGGGAGATTGGATGAACAAACAGTTGCGTATTCCAGATACTCATTCTACCAAGAGGTTTGAAGCTGTTGAGAACAGTCCTGACCCTGGAAATGTCCCCATTGCAAATGGGAATGGGGATGAGCCTGTTGAAGGATCAGATTCTCATTCTGAAGCATCTAGTGAAGCTTCTGATGTTCAAACAATCGAGCAACGTCGAGCTTACAAGCTTGAACTTCAGGTACGTTACGTAGATGATGTCTGGTGAAGTGTTCTAACTTTATCTTCAATTTAGCTGATCATCAGTTATGAAATTTAATATAAAATTTATGGCAGGAAGGTATATCTCTTTTTAATCGGAAACCTAAGAAAGGGATTGAGTTTCTAATTAAAGCGAATAAGGTCGGTGATTCCCCTGAGGAAATAGCTGCTTTTCTTAAGAATGCTTCTGGTCTGAACAAAACATTGATCGGTGATTATCTTGGAGAGAGGGAAGATTTATCATTGAAAGTGATGCATGCCTATGTTGACTCCTTTGACTTTCAAGGCATGGAGTTTGACGAGGCAATCCGAGCCTTTTTGCAAGGTTTTAGATTGCCTGGTGAGGCACAAAAGATTGATCGAATTATGGAAAAGTTTGCTGAGCGTTACTGCAAATGTAACCCCAAGGCTTTCATCAGTGCTGATACAGCTTATGTTCTTGCTTACTCTGTCATAATGCTGAATACTGATGCTCATAACCCTATGGTTAAGAACAAGGTGCATATACATTCTCCATCTGATTATTTTTATTTTGTTTTATACATTTAGTGCTAGAAAGTTGATGGAAGTTCCCCCTTTTCCTAAATTGCAATATGCAGATGTCAGCTGATGATTTCATAAGAAACAATCGTGGCATAGATGATGGAAAAGATTTGCCAGAAGAGTACTTAAGATCACTATTTGAACGGATATCAAGAAATGAGATCAAAATGAAAGGAGATGATTTGTCTGTGCAACAAAAGCAGTCAGTTAACTCCAACAAAATACTAGGTTTGGACAGTATCTTGAATATTGTGATACGCAAGCGTGATGAAGACCAGTATATGGAGACCAGTGATGATCTTATTAGGCACATGCAAGAACAATTTAAAGAGAAAGCTCGCAAAACTGAGTAAGATCAACTGTCTTTTAAGCTTTTATATTGATGTGCTACTATGGAGAGGTTCCTATTTGACTTTGCATAGCTGAATTCATCTTATCTATGTCTTTAGACTATGCTGAAATTTGGGTATTTTCATTCATTCTTTTGCATGGTAAGCTCCAGTAATACGTTTAGATGATGTAAATGTTATAGTTTCTATTTTAGACATGAAATATCCTAAAATGTCGCAGCTCCTGTATGCGGAAGAAACTTTGTATTGATTATGTCTTGAAATTATATGGGATGGCAATATGCAGGTCAGTTTATTACGCAGCCACAGATGTGGTGATTCTCAGATTCATGGTGGAGGTATGTTGGGCTCCTATGTTGGCTGCCTTCAGTGTGCCACTTGACCAAAGTGATGATGAAGTGGTGATAGCATTGTGCCTTGAAGGCTTCCGTTCTGCAATCCATGTCACTGCTGTTATGTCCATGAAGACTCATAGAGATGCTTTTGTGACTTCATTAGCTAAGTTTACTTCGCTGCACTCTCCTGCAGATATCAAACAGAAAAATATAGATGCAATCAAGGTTAGTATATTGCTTCATCTGCACTGAATGTGTCGTTAATAATCCTTTTTATCTGTATTTAAAACTTCCTGTATTGTGTTTAATTAGTGCATTTTCTCTCTTAATCTTACTGAATGCGATTATATCCATGTATTAAATGAGGAAAATTTTGAAATAGAAACTTTAATAAGTAGCCTCAGGGCATTCATTGGCGAGTTAAATTTACATTGAAGTGTCTGAACTGTACGGTTTTTAACTTCTAATATAAATTTCCATTTGCTTGTGGATCTAACATGGAATTTGCCATTTGCAAGGCAATTGTTACAATTGCAGACGAAGATGGAAATTATTTACAAGAAGCTTGGGAGCATATTTTGACATGTGTGTCCCGATTTGAGCATTTACATCTCTTGGGAGAGGGTGCTCCTCCAGATGCCACTTTCTTTGCCTTTCCTCAGAATGAGTCAGAAAAATCTAAGCAGACTAAGTCTGCTGTCCTTCCTGTTTTAAAGAAGAAGGGACCTGGAAGAATTCAGTATGCTGCTGCTGCTGTGATGAGGGGCTCATATGATAGTGCTGGTATCGGAGGCAATACTGCTGGAGCAGTCACATCTGAGCAGATGAACAATTTAGTCTCTAATCTCAACATGTTAGAACAAGTTGGAAGCTCTGAAATGAATCGTATATTCACACGCAGTCAAAAATTGAATAGTGAGGCTATCATAGACTTTGTTAAGGCTCTCTGCAAGGTTTCCATGGAGGAGCTGCGTTCTACATCTGATCCTCGGGTTTTTAGCCTTACGAAGATTGTTGAGATTGCGTAAGAAGCATTCCACTTCTCTTCTCTTGCTTAATGCAGGATCTTTGTTTGTAGTTCTTATCTGTAAATTTTCTGTTCTCGTGACAGGCACTATAACATGAACCGGATCAGGCTTGTGTGGTCAAGCATCTGGCTTGTACTATCTGATTTCTTTGTGACCATTGGCTGTTCTGAAAACTTGTCAATTGCAATTTTTGCAATGGACTCTCTTCGGCAGCTATCAATGAAATTCTTGGAGCGGGAAGAGTTGGCTAATTATAATTTTCAGAATGAATTTATGAAGCCTTTTGTCATTGTCATGCGAAAGAGTAGTGCAGTTGAAATCCGAGAATTAATCATCAGATGTGTCTCACAAATGGTGTTATCTCGTGTTAATCATGTCAAATCAGGGTGGAAAAGCATGTTCATGGTATTGAATTCTTAATAGTTATCTTAGAGATCCTTTTTTCTGACACCTCACTGTTTAATTAATTTGTTACTGAACTGTGAACTGATAAACATTTTTCAGGTTTTCACTACTGCTGCTTATGATGACCACAAAAACATTGTGCTTCTAGCCTTTGAAATAATGGAGAAGATCATTCGAGACTATTTCCCATACATTACTGAAACTGAAACAACCACTTTCACAGATTGTGTGAATTGTTTAATAGCATTCACCAATAGTAGATTTAACAAAGACATTAGTCTCAATGCAATTGCTTTCCTACGGTTTTGTGCCACAAAACTTGCTGAAGGGGATCTTGGCTCCTCATCAAAGAATAAGGAATCTGGGAAGATTTCTCCATCTTCACCTCACAAGGGAAAAGATGCAAGACAAGATAATGGAGAGCTAATGGATAAAGATGGTCATCTATATTTCTGGTTTCCGTTGTTGGCTGGTAAGTAAAATTGAACAAGTTGTTTTAATGTTACATGGCTTTTGAAATTGCTTGAGTTTTCAAAGTTTCTGTTATCTGCATTATCTTCTGAACTTATGTTATATCACATCTTGCTGTGCAGGCTTGTCAGAGCTCAGCTTTGACCCTAGGCCAGAAATTAGGAAGAGCGCTTTACAAGTGCTGTTTGAAACTCTGCGTAATCATGGTCACCTCTTCTCACTTCCTCTGTGGGAAAGGGTGTTCGAATCTGTCCTTTTTCCAATATTTGACTATGTGCGTCATGCTATTGATCCATCAGGTGGTGACTCACCTGAGCAGGAAATTGTTAATGACATGGGGGAACTTGATCAAGATGCATGGCTCTATGAGACATGTACATTGGCACTCCAATTAGTTGTAGATCTTTTTGTTAATTTTTATAACACTGTCAATCCACTTTTGAGGAAGGTTCTCTCTCTGCTTGTTAGTTTCATCAAGCGTCCTCACCAAAGCCTAGCTGGTATTGGTATTGCTGCATTTGTACGTTTGATGAGCAATGCTGGTGATCTTTTTTCTGAGGAGAAGTGGCTAGAAGTAGTTTCTTCACTAAAAGAAGCAGCTAATGCAACACTTCCTGATTTTTCTTACATTGTTGATGGAGACAACGTGGTTGGAAGTGCTGAACGTGTTTCAAATGGCCATAGTAATGAGGGGTCTGCTGGTTCTGGTTCCGACACACCTCAGAGTGATTCAGAGAGCCGGAGATCACAGCGTCTTTTTGCTTCTTTATCTGATGCGAAGTGCCGAGCTGCTGTTCAGCTTTTATTGATTCAGGTAGACATTTCATCTTATATTGAAAAAGGATTAGATAACCTTCTCACATATATATCATAAAAGAAGTACAGAAATTATAATGGACCCGATTTCAGTCATTTCTTTTTTACATCTATATTTCTACGAGTATCTAAATAATTAATTCGTTTATTTTAAGTTTGAAAGTGGGGATTGATCTTGCATTTTTTTCCCCTCTTGACAGGCTGTGATGGAAATTTACAACATGTATCGAACTCACCTTTCTGCTAAGAGTACTTTAGTCCTCTTTGATGCAATGCATGATGTGGCAACCCATGCTCACAAGATCAATAACAATGCTATACTGCGTTTCAAGCTTCAAGAGTTTGGTCCCATGACCCAAATGCAAGATCCTCCGCTATTGCGTCTTGAGAACGAGTCATATCAATTTTGCCTTACTTTCTTGCAGAATTTGGTATTGGATAGGCCTCCAAAATTCGAGGAGGCTGAAGTAGAATCACATCTTGTTGATCTTTGCCAGGAGGTGTTACTGTTCTATATAGAAACCGCAGGTTATGGGCAGGCTTCCGAAACATCACTCAAAGGGCAAACCCAATGGTTGATTCCTCTAGGTTCAGGGAAACGAAGGGAACTGGCTGCCCGTGCACCACTTATCGTGACGACTCTCCAGGCAATCTGTAGTTTGGGAGACACATTGTTTGAGAAGAACTTGCCTAGGTTCTTCCCTCTTCTTTCAAGCCTGATAAGTTGCGAGCACGGTTCAAATGAGGTCCAGGTAGCTCTCAGTGATATGCTTAGTTCCTCAGTTGGTCCGGTTTTGCTTCGGTCTTGTTGATCTTAGTGAAATTGGATTCCATGTTTTGGATGTATGATATATATGTTTCTTTTACATCGTATCTGATCTATTCCATAGTTTTCATTTTGTCCTTTAGTCTATAATAATTGTTACCGGAATATAGTTTCAGTGTATGAAGAGTTAGAGTTGGTTTTGAATTGGCTAAGTAGTGCATATGAACCTGTGGTAGATTTGATAGATATCGTTGGGGGAATTTTGTGTTGTATGGTAGTTGATTTTTTCTTTTTTTCCCTTTTTCTTCCTCTTAAATGAGATTAAGAAATCAGAACATTAATTTTTCTGTAAGAAAATTTATCTTTTAATACGCAAGAATTAAGACATTTTCTTTCTGTATAGACACTAATTTTGGTGGTCCCTAAGTTGAGAATGAAATCAGATATTTATATTAGCCTTTCTAGTTCTGCTTCTAGATGATTCCTTCGTGGACTAGGCAGGAGTAATAAAAAAGACAACGGTCAAAAGGTTTAGTCTATAATGAATTCTAGGTACCTTTAATTTTGAAATTTAAGGAAAGTTAGTTTGAATGGGAGCTAATTAATATTGTTGTTGGTATTAATTAATGATCATTTAATCTAATTCAAATTGTATGGCCCAAAAAAAAAAAAATCTAATTCAAATTGCTGTTTGAAAGTTTCGTTGTAGTCCGTTTCTTTGAAACAACTCTGGTAAGTGGTAACGTTCAATATCTAGATTGTCTTGTCTCTTAGAAGTTAGAACCATTGTCTCTCGTGTTTACCGGAAAACAGAATTAGCTGTTCTGTTGAGGAACCGATAAATCCTGGGTTTTGCTTGCTTAGTTTGCTTGTCTTTCGGATTAGATTTTTTTCAACTAATGGGGAAAATCAATTTTTCTCTTCACCGAATACATTGAAACTGGATTATAACCGACCCCATCGCTCCCTTAGCTGCGGAAGACACGACGTTTAAAAACAAACACAAAGACAAAGGGCAGTTGAAAATGAAACATGCCGGCCCATTTTAAGTTTTTGCAGTTTTTACTTTTATGAAATTTTCAGCTGGCATCCACCACCACCAGTCACCAGACAAACAAGACTTAATCAACACAAAACAACGTTAATTAAAAGGACTGCTCAGTTTCCATTTTCCATAAATAAAAATCATTACTAAATCCTAGATTCTCATTCTCCATCCATACCCTTCTCTTTATCCAATTTTCCAGCTTCAACTGTGGGAGAATATCCCTTCCAAAAAGGGTTCGTTTCGTCTTTATGCAGACTTCAACACACCCATATATAATAATTATTCCTATATAACAAATTACCAAGCTCCTTGAAAAAAAAAAGAGCCATTCCTTTTACCATTTCTCATATCCTAACTATCATTTTTCACCAATTATTATTATTTCTTCTTTTCTCTCTTTGGATTATGTCAAGTTCTTGCAAAACATGTTGGATCTCTCTGTACAAGAGAGTTACCAATCTCTTTAACATCAGAAGAACAAAACACCGCAGGTTGTCGTCAAGTTTTGATCTGATAACATCTTCCTTCGGAGCCATGGAGCTTTCTAATCAATTCAGACATGTTTTCAAAGTCATCGACGCAAATGGCGATGGGAAGATATCTCCATTAGAGCTCAGCGAAGTCTTATTATGTCTGGGACATGAGAAATCCACAGCGTCAAAAGCAGCTGAAGGAATGGTCAAAGAAATGGATTTTAATGGAGATGGGTTCATCGACTTGGACGAGTTCATGCATGTAGTTCATTCCGACGAAGCCATCTGTGGCAGCAACGGCGGCGGCGGCGGCGGCGAAGAAGATTGTCTGATGGATGCTTTTCTGATATTTGATACAGATAAAAACGGGTTAATTTCAGCCAAAGAGTTGCGTAAAGTTCTAATTAGCCTTGGGTTTACAAAGTGTAGCCTTCAAGAGTGTAAACGCATGATCAAAGGTGTTGATAAAGATGGAGATGGGTTCGTCGATTTCAAAGAATTTCGGTTCATGATGACAGCTGCAGCCACAAAATAGAAAGAATTATCAAAAAAGTGTTTATAAAAAGCTGTTTAATCTTTGAATATTCCCCAGGTACCAAAAAGATTTCTTCTTTTTAATTAGTACCTTTTCTGTCTAGAATTATTATAAGTCTTTCATATACTATAACCTTATCATTAAAAGCATTGTAATTTATTTATTAGTATAGTACTAGCTTTTTAGGGCCTTAATAGAAATGTCAATGTGTAAGACCCATTTTGAAGTTGAAAATTTGTAAGATATTG
>AWWV01010540.1:0-23339 GCA_001974805.1 Corchorus capsularis | reverse complement strand
AATTAATTACATTTTTCCAAGTTCCCATCTACCAAAACTGTTCCAATATATCCAAATATCAAAATTAGTATTATTATTGCAGAAGGTTCCTAAATAATAATCAGCAGCACTCCCATATATGTTGGAACCAAATTTTATAAGGATCCTTTGTTAATAATATATAAACGAGTACCATAGGGGCAGGGCAAATCAATTGTTCTTAATTGTTCTTATATAAAAGAGTTTATTTTTAGATACGGAGAATATTTTTATCTATTTTGGCGATTAATTAAGAAGGAAAAAAAAAAGGTTCACTTGCAATTCCATTGCTTTGTAAATTAATTAAAATGGAACTTTTGATATACCTTGTCCTAGCAGAAATGATTTAGAGCATAACAAGTTTGTAGGAGGCTAAATCATAGTTAATTGATTGTGTATATTATATAACATTAATTTTTCATGGGTTCAAAACTCAAAAGGTATAGCTATATTCATTCTTTATAATCATAAAAAAAATATATGACCTTGTTGATTGTTTAATTTAAATGTTCTTCATCTATAGCTAGTTTCCTAGCTAGTACTAATAAAATGTTAACAAGATTGAAGAAATTTTAAATTTAAGATGATGAATTATGAAAGAGAAAAAGATCAAGGTCACTTCCGGCCTTAAACAAACATTTCACATGAAAACGATTGCTCAAAAGAGAATCAAAACCCAAAGTAGGTTGAAAATTGGACTACTAATTAGATAGATAAAGTAATAAACAAGATAATTAGGAATATAAAAACCCTGGATTTAGCAATCAAATGGTGGAAAGAAACCGTTGACATTATGCAACCCAATTTGCACTAGTTGATTTTGAATTGAATTGAAAGAAGAAGGGTGTGATTTGATATGCAAATATAGCAGGTGAAGAGATGACAATAATGATTCCAAAACAATCGCTATCAATCACATGGCAACCTCAGTTTGGTCGGCTGTTTAAGTGTCTAAAAAATTCCCAGTGCTCGATGAGTTTTTGGATTAATTAACTAAAGAATTATGAAAGCTTTCAATTGGCCCTTTCTCTTTCTCATGGAGGACAAAGAAAATGGGTGCAACGTTCAATCCCTTATTAACCCACTTTGTTGGCTATAAAGCGAATTGGGCTTCTTAATTAGAGAGAGTGAGAACATGCAACACAAAAATGCTAGATTCGAAGCAATGAGGTGCCTTTCACATGGAATTGTGAAAGCACATAGTATAATTTTAATTTTAATTTTAATTTCAATTTCTTCCCGTTGAGGTGGTCCACTCTCTCTTTGATGGATTAGCTTTACTATAATATTTGTTAATTTGGACAAGATAATGGGATTTTGATTTGTTTAATCAAAAGGGCGTTTTGATTAATTTAATATTAATGACTAAAGTAATTAGTGTTGCATTTAGACCAAATTTGCTAGCGTTCCAACAGTTTTTGTTTGCTTTCATGATCATCTTCTTTCTAAAGGGAAGACTATGTCTTAAAATTTCTTGAAGACTTAACCCCTTTCTTCTCTTCACAAGATTCAACTCATGTTGCTTAATTAGTTTTTAATAAAGGGGTTTAATTTCTTTCGATAAACCCCGTGAACTCTACGTTGTTTTGGACTTGGTAAACTGGCCTTGTGAACCTAAGACAATTTAGCCTTGGGACCAACTTATTTTTTCAATTAATTGCCAAACATTCAATTTCAATTAAAGAAAAACAAAAACCAGACAAATGTCGCTGTTCATATTACGCCACCATTTTTTTTTAAGACTGGTTTGGGATTGGCACACTAAAACCGTAGTATCTACCTTTTTCTCTTATTACAGTTCTTATGTAGCAAAAAAAATAAAACTTACAAGAAGCTTCGTATATTTTCAAATTTCAACCATCACATTGAATTCAGTTTATATACTTAGTTTGCTCGTGTTTAATTAATTACACAATCAAAGCTTCGTACTACTCATATTGAAGCTCATGATTATTTTTTTTATCCTAAAAATTGATGGTGGAATTAAAATAGAATTACCCCGAAACAAGTTGTGTAATTAACAGTCTAGATTTCAACGCTTCATCAAACCATCAAATCATTGACATTGACATGAAATCATGAATCAATCAAAATAACATTATACCGAATCTATATTGATTAAGAATCAATCAATCAATCAATCTATCCACACATATGGTTGAAAAATTGTTCGGAAGAACAAGTACTGTTTTTTAGACATGAAAAAGGCAAAGCTAATAAAAACATGGATTTCAGTAGCAACATAATGATCGATAAAATGGGACGTTGACCGCTTATATAAGAAAACGATGGGTTTGGTTTTTTTATTATAGCGGTGCAAATTTTTTCTAGTTAATTTCGGTATATGATGAAGACTAGCAAAGACATAAGTTGATAATTAATATTATTAAGGTAGTTTTCATATGTTTTTGGTGGTTTTGTAAGAGAGAGAGGTTTTGGCTAAATTCGATGAGAGGGACGAAAGTAACGTGAAGACGAGGATAAGGCGGGCCGGTCATTCCGGGGAGGAGAAAAAGATGACCCATCTTATTTAGATTCTTCTTCATCCAATAATATTCACCAAACCCTTTTTATTTGTTTCCTTTCAAACATTTGATTTTCTTTTCTTTAATTTCTCTCACCACTTAATTAAGAATAAGATATTGAGATTAGCTCAAGGGATTAGAAAGAGTTTTGACTTCTTTCTAATAATTTCATCCAAGAAATTATTAATCCCACTAGCCCTATAGTACGTAATAATAAATCCATAAATCCAATATAATAAAGTTTGAATTTACTCTTGAGATGCAAATATTGATCATCACCTCACTAAAAATTGGTTTAGTTCTATCTGCATATATATATGCTAACCAATTGTTGGCTTGTTTGAGCCATTGGGATTGAGGAATTAGAGCTTTTGCCTCCTAATTAATTATCCTTTTGCATAATCATTTCTCTTATATATCCCCTTTGCTCCTTTACAAATAACCTCCAAATTTGTTTTGGTTTTGATATTGATCACCTCTTTAATTTAAGGGACAAAATAGAATAAACTAATAAAGATTTGGGTTTTATTTAATCTCTCAAATAGATACATATCTAATTTACTTTTGTTTTTTTTGGTACAAACATATCTAGCTATATATACTTTTTTTTTAAAAAAAAGCAATATATATATAAGAAAGAAAAAACATTGGAAGCATATTAATATGTGTGCATATTTATATATACACTTGCCTATATGATAAGCCAAGAAAAGACCTTTTAGCAAACAATATGTAATTTATTATTCCAATACCCAATTGCGGCTTGGATATATATAAGAATACTTTTGGCTTGGACATGAAAGATGTTTTTCCTATTAGATTATGGAAATGAACATATATAAATTAATGTGTGTCACGGACTCTGTTCTTTGAAATACTAAGACATGAATGAATGTTAATAAAAGTGGAGTGACATTAAAATGATCAAAACCATTGTTACTTAGAGCTTTATTACCAAGTATTAAGTCTATAACCAGACAGGTTCTGTTGGAAACAAAATGGGGAGAAAAAAGGAATAAACTGAAAATCCGACAGAAAGCATCAAATGGGTTCATGCGATTCAAGGTGTGTGTGGAGTTGTAGATACATAGTAGTAGATTAGTAGTACTATAGGCTGTGAAAATATAGGGACAGAAGAAACACTTAATTCACTTCCCATTAGCCATTAATAGCTAGGCATTTCTTGGTATAACATAATTCAAGTTTGAAGACCGCTCGTGCAGCTATTTTTTAAGCTTTTGTTGGGTTATTGGGTGGTTAATTTTGCAGTAATTTATATTTGGTATAGTAGCCTAGTGATTTTGGTCATGATTTATTGTTGGTGGCATATGTCGTCTGCTCATAAACTGCAGGGAGCATGTTGTCAGCTAGCACCACCCACGCTTCGTTTCTCTCTTCCTTTGAATTTTGATTCTCAATCTCACGCCCACACGCCCTGTTTAATTTCTCATGCTCAGCGCCTTGGTCGATGCAGTCAAATCCCTTTGTCGGTTTCTCCTTAATTTTTCTCCATTTCTTAATATTACTGTACTTCCTATAACTCCATTTTTTGCAATTTCGATGTTATATATATATATATATATATATATATATTTTACATCAATATTATTCCTTAATTATTCACTAATTGAATCAATGTGATTGTCATGGAATCCATAATAGTTGATGAGGCATTGTCATGAGTAAAACATATTATCTCTGCCCCATATTACCTGTCCACTTCTATTAGGGGAAAAGTGGATAGATAATATGGGACGGAGAGAGTATATTCTTAATCTCTTTGTAATAATATGAAGAAAATTTTCTAAGTGGCATTTTCATTGAAGTGAATATTATTTTTAATAAGAAAGGATCATTTAAGTGATCATGATCTCATTTCCCATATATATAACTTTCTTATTCTAAATGAAAACAAACATTACATGGAAATTATATAATGAATGCCAATTTCGTGATTGACTGGTTTTTCATAGCTATATAATTCCACTACACTACTTGTCGATATGCAAGATAAGTCAAAGTGACCATACGTCAAGATCTAAAAAGGTTTGAAATAGCACCTTCTATGACAGAAATGTTGTAACTTAATTTTATCAAATTTGGGTGCATTATTATTATTATTATTATTATTATTATTATTAGATTCGAAATCCAATTCATACATTGTTATATGTAGGCATGTCACACGCTGCTTATCATATTACTTATACATGATATAGACATTATAATTATTATATATATGTATCCAATTAACTCAAATATTCCCTTGAATCAAATTAAACTAAGCCAATTAGTATTTAGTAACTAACTCTTCCTCTTTGAAATGATTATCCTGTCGAATCTAAAGTATAATCACATGCGCGCTATTTTTTTTAGCTCAATCCTTAAATCAAAAAAATTTTCTCTCCTCATCCTCTTTTGATCTTCCTGATCCCTAGCTATACCAAATGGAGTGTTAAGGCAAAGGTATCGTTAATATAGAACTATATATTTTAATTGATACCAACAAGGGGTTGGATCAAGTGGTAAGTGGCTTGTTCCAGCTTAAGCAGGTCTCAGGTTCGAGACATTGCGTACGCAGCTGCCCCTGTTGGAAGACTCACCTACCATAACCAGATGCGCGACGCGGGTCTGATCCGGATTAGTCAGGGCAAAGTTTTGGATACCGGATGGGATAAAAAAAATATTTTAATTGATATAACAATCTAATGATTAAAAGCTTAAATATATAGGTTTAACCAAAGTGTTAGTTATGTGGGATTGAATTGCATGTGGATGAATCCAGGGGCGGATCCTCTTTATGGTTTGGGGGCCTTGGCCCCCTAAAATTGGTAAATTTGCTTTATGATCCCCATACATTTGTATACTTTTCTATATAAATATATTGAAATTCTTAAATTGGCCCCCCCTGAAATAATTTTATTTGAATTGGTCCCCCAATACCACTTGTCAAGATCCGCCCCTGGATGAATCATGTGAGAGAGATTTAGAACATGAATGTTAAAGCCATTAGATTTCATGAGGTGAAAATATATATGGGAGGTCCCTAACTGCGCCACAAAAATGTTCAATTTCATATATATACTCAAAAAACGATCAAATTAGTTTATGTACTCACAAGATTTGACCAATTTAATTCTTATACTCATGACAAGAATGAGTCAATTGAGTCCTTATTATGCCTTTATATTGATTGGACTCAATTGATCCAATCTTATGAGTATAGGAACTAAATTGATCCAATTGCGTGAGTGTAGGAAGTAAATTAATCGTTTTTTGAGTTCATGAATGAAATTGAACATTTTTTTATAGTACAAAACCTCTTACACATTTTAACGGATTTCATGACTTATAGTTGGAAGGCTATACAGTGGTTTCCTTGCAAGATGGGACAAGAGTCAGAGAGAAGAAAGAAGAAGTAGTTGAATTAAAAGCCAAAGGAGGAGCAAAAGGGAATAATTCGTATATATTGGCCGGGCAGTGATTGAGAATGTGAAAGTGAAAGCTTTTGAATTTTGAGGAAGAAATTAGAAATGAAATGAAACCGCGAGGCATGACATGAGTCATGAGAGTGCGTGTTGTGGGGAAATGCACGTGCAAGGGTACGCACCATGAGTTGGCAGCTTACGCGAAAGCATCGCAACTTGGCGACAAAATCCAACGGTTCCTGACGTCCGTTCAATTTTACTGCTCACTGCTCACCACTTGACCGCCCCTAACTCTTCTATATCCCAATTCCTTCTTCTTCATCATCCTTTATTAAACTTCACTCCTCATATTTCATTAATTAATTTCTTGCAACTTATCTCAAAAAATTTAATTTATTGCAACTTACTCCTTTAATTTGTCTCTAGCCTAGATGTCACAAATTCAGTCAATGTACTATATAATAATTGCAATATAAATTGACTTCCAATCCAATATTAATACAAAATTATACTCCGTCCCATAATATAAGTCCATTTTAGCCGTATCACAAAGTTTAAGAAAAGTAGTTATAACTCTAATTTCTATAAACTTTTATCTTCTCTTTCTAATTTTGTCCCTCTTCTCTCTCACCCACTAAGTCTCTCTTCTCCCACTTACTCCCTTATAGTGAATAGATAAATTAAATTCCAACTAAATTTCTATTACCACTAATAAGGGTAATTTAGATAACTTAGGTAAAAGTTGTATTGAGTTTTAAAAAGGAACTTATATTTTAGGACAAATAAATGAGACAGAGAGATCAGTATATGAATATTTAAGACTAATTAAGGAGTAAGGACGACATGTTAATTAAAAAAGACTAATTAAGGTGATATTGTATATAGTAGTAGTACTATATATTGCGCGCACTAATTCGTAACCCAAAAAAAGGTGATAAGCATGTATATATATAGAAGTTTTTTTTTTTTTTTTTTTTATGATATATATATGTAGATATTTCTAATTACTAGTAGTATATATATAGTAATTTATAGACAGGAAAACATGGATATTACCACTATATTAAAATTTGCTTATTGTAAATTAACATTGAAAACATGCAAATTGCGTCCAAATTTTTTGTTTAGGGAGATTTTTTTTGGTAAAAGTTTATATATATATATATATATTTATATTGAATAATTCAACGTATATATATAATGTGTGGGACTTGCAGCATTATAATTAAGGATAAAATACTTAAGATGGAGAGCTAATAGAGAGATTGCGGGGAAGAAAATTACAAGAAGAAAGTTGGGGAGGAGTCTGAAAGAGTGGAGCCCCCCAATATAAACATCAACATCAAATTGCAGAGACAGAATAGAGGAGAGAAGAAGAAGTCTGAAGAAGAAGAAGAAGGAGAAGTAAAAGAGAGGATTTGATTCATTAATTTGATTTTGTTTGTTTTTTGGTAGAAAAGAGAGAGAGAGTAGTCCCCCTTAAGACACGCCCTGACTCTCCCCTGACCCAATTTGTTCGGGTGGGTCCAAAACTCCAATTTCCCATGACCCACATGCACCTCTCTCCCATTAATGCCCCTCTTTTCTTCCTTCTATATTTTACCCCATTATTATTCTTTATCTCTCTCCTTCAAACTTCAAAGTTCAACCTCAACCTCCTTATTTTGTAACGCTAGCTTCTTCTTTCTTTCAGTTTTAATTACTTCTACCATATTATATTTCCCTCTACTGTCATTTTCCAACCACAAATAACGCCTTTTTTCACAACTTCATGCCGAAATCACTATAAGAATCTCAATTCTCAAAGCTTTCTGCATGATGAATGAAACAACTGTAAAGTGTAAACCTTAATTTGCAGTAGTTTTTATTCTTGGCGCGCAATGAGAAGAAAACTGCATGCTTTTGCTGCTTATAATGTCTTATAGCTAGATTCCATATATAATATGATTTGGACAATGAAAACAAAGGAATCCCATTGAAAGAGACCTTGTAATATTATCTGCATATGATGGACAAACATTCTACTAGTTATATATATACTTTTTCCAAAAATTTATGAAGGGGAAAAAAGTCTTGTCATCATCATCGAGAGAGAGAGCTTGTTTCAAGTATATATATATATGTTGAGAAGTTGAAAGTACACACAACTTTTTGGGCAAAGAATTTAGTACAATAGTGAAAGGGAAAGAGAAGTCATGAACTATAGTAGGAGTAATGAATTGCGGGTGGTCGACAGTATGATCTATGAAGAGCAGGGGGCAGGCAGGGGGGGTTTGGGTTTGGGTTTGGGTTTTAATGGAGAAAGACAGAGACATTTAAGAGAGAGATGTAAGAAAAGGGAAGAACGTGGGGTGTTGTTGGGACCCACCCCCATGGCCATGGGTGGGATTTAGAAAGGAAAGGAAAGAGATTAAGAGAGACAAAAGACTAAAGAGAAGAGAGAGAAAGGGACCCACACACCGCCCATGCGCACGCTGTCTTACCAAAACTAAACCCATCCATCATCGATCCGATGCCTTGACCTAACCCTAACCCAACACTCACTCTCCCCAAAGCCACAAAAAGCTCAAAAGCATCCCAATTCCCATCCCATCCCCCCCAACACCCAAACCCAAACTTCCTCCCAAACCCAAACCCTTAACCAACCAACTTATCTATTCTTCCTTCATCCCAAACACCCCCAACAACAAATTATACCTATAGCTATCACTTCCTTCCCAAAACTATCTAACCAAAAAAAATCAAACACTTTCACATGATATTCAAGTGTAAGCACTAAGCAGATGAAAGATGACTTGATTCAGCTCAAATTTTGGTGGCAGATGCTGCTTATTCAAACCCTTTTTTGGTGAAACCAGCTGCCGATATTCTATTCTATTCTATCTTTCAAAAAATTTAATACCCACTTTGCCAAAAAGGAAAATCCAAATAGAATCCTTGTTATTTCTATTTCTCTTCCTATCTTTTCTCCATCAGAATTCACTTGGTTATTGTATGTGTGAAGCAGGAGCTAATTGTTAATTTAATCAGTGGGTGTGAAGCAGGAGCTAATTGTAATTTAATCAGTGGGTTTGAGTTTGAGTTTGAGCTTTGAAGGGAAGTAAAAGGAGAAATAATGGACCCGGTAACAGCCCATGGCCGCCCTCTTCCTCCTCCTTTCCTCACAAGAGATCTTCATCTAAATCCACACCATCAATTCCAACATCACAGCCTTGGCCACCACCAACAGCAACAAAGCTCTGAAGATGAACAAAACCGTGGCCAGAAACGAGATCGAGATCATGAAACCGCCACTGAAACAACCGACACAAGCGAAGGCAAAGACTTGGCCGCAGTTCCCGGAACCGAAGGCGAAATCACGAGAAGACCACGTGGGAGACCAGCCGGTTCCAAGAACAAGCCGAAGCCACCGATCATCATAACCCGTGATAGCGCCAATGCCCTCCGATCCCATGTTATGGAAATTGCCAACGGCTGCGATATTATGGAGAGTGTTTCCACTTTCGCACGGCGGAGACAAAGAGGGGTTTGCATTTTGAGTGGAAGTGGAACTGTAACCAATGTAACGTTAAGGCAACCGGGAGCTCCCGGTGCAGTGGTGACTTTACATGGAAGGTTCGAGATTTTATCGCTTTCTGGGTCTTTTTTACCGCCTCCAGCTCCACCGGCAGCATCGGGGTTGACCATATATTTAGCCGGTGGTCAAGGCCAGGTTGTGGGAGGAAGCGTGGTGGGGCCACTGGTTGCGTCTGGTCCGGTGGTTATTATGGCAGCTTCTTTTGGTAATGCGGCGTACGAAAGGCTTCCATTGGAAGAAGAGGAGCAGCCGGTGGCGCCACCGATTCCTGGAAGTGGTGGTGGTGGATCGTTAGGGTCACCGAGTAGCATGGTGGGGCAACAACAACAACCGCCGCCGCAGCAGCAACAACAACAGCAGCAAAACCTTTTGCAAGATCCCAATGGATCATTCGCTCAAGGGTTGCCACCAAATCTTCTAAATTCGGTCCAATTGCCAGCTGAGGCTTATTGGGGCACAGGTCGTCCCCCTTATTAACAACAAAAACAGAAAAGTTTCTTTCTTTTTTTTTCTTTCTTTCTATATTTTCTCCTTAATTATTCCTTTTTTTTTCACCTCTTGTTAGTTTGACCTTTTGATCACCTTTCATTCTTCCTCTTCTTCTTCTTTTATAAGATAGTTTCATGTTTTTAATTTAAGTCTTCTTAAGGATGTTGATCATGGGAATTCATCTGGCTTTGATTTGAAGAAGGATGTACAAAATTTCAAGGATTAATTCTCTTTCTCTCGTCTGGTGGGTTTTTTTGCTTTTATTTTTTTTATTTAATAGTATTATTATATTTAATTTTATGAGAATAGCCTTTTTCAATTGCCTTCATTATATATAGTAGCTTAAGGATGAAGAAGAACCAGAAGATGGCAGCAGTCATCTCTCTCTCTGCATTCTTTTTCAGCTTGTCTGAGAATTGTTCTTCCGACAAATTAAAAAACAAAAAAAAAGCCACCTTTTCATTAGGGTTCCTTCTTTTGTGCATAATAATACTTTTAAGTTTCAGATTCTGTTACACCATCGAAATCCTTAAAAAAAAAACCTAATACTAATACTTTCATTTTTTTAGAAAAAATAAAAACTTATGATTTGGATTCATATAGAATGGTATAGGTTTTGTATTTTAATTCAAAGAGCAATTAATATATAGTATTAATTCATGGATTTAAGTAGTTTTTTGTATGTGTTGATGAGAATTATTAAAGGGAAAATAATTATATCAACTACTGTAGATGAATATGAAAATATAAATGAATGGTTCAATTAATCTAGTGGGGAGTTTGAAGGTTGGTCGGGGGGAGATGGCAAATCATGACTAGAAGAAAGCAAGGTGATGGGAGGTTATGGGCTTAGGGTTTTGCTGTCTTTTCTTTGCTTTGTTGTAAGTATTTATATTTATTTTTCTTTTTTCTTTTTTTTTTTTTCTGACTTTGCTTAGGGTTCATTATGGAATCAGAGATGAATATTGGGTACTGGGTTACACGTGCGCTGCTCTGTAAAAAAAAAAAAGTTCCTTTTCGAGGCAACCATTTTTTCATTTTTAAAGCAAGAAACAACCAGAACAAACTGATCCAAGCGTTAAAGTTTTCTTTTTTTTCTATTTTTTTTTCTCTGAAAAAAACTGTCACTGCCACCATTCAAGTAAAAGGGTGGCGAGTGAGTGAATCAACAAGAGGAGAGCTGGAGAGGTAAGTTAAAGTCATAATAAATATTTATAATATTTATTTTATATTATATATAGTAGTAAAATAAATAAAGAGTTTGTCTTGATTCTGGAATATTATTTAACCTAGCTCTCTGCAAAATTTCCAAACTGAAGCTTTACTAGCAGTATATATATCTTATTGTTTTTCCATTCCTTCTCATTATCAGAGATTTTCTCGGAGGTCATCTCAATCATCAGTTGCAAATAATTAATCTAGTCTAAATGAGATTTCTCTTGCAATTTTAATAATAGTATTTCTAATATAATTACGATGACTGTCTAGCTAGAGAACTAGTTCCTTTCTTAATTAACATGCATTTTTGTTTTTTTTTTGCCAAATATACATATGCATTTTTGTTTGCCTATGTATGCATGCATATATTTATATGAAACCCTTCTTGAAAGATTTTTTGATTATATATAAACCCTAAATCTCACAAGATTTGTGTATGTTTTTTTGCAATCTATATGCTAGACCTTATTTGGCAAAATTTGCTTGATTATATACGACGCATGAATAATTTTTCATTGTGTATATATTGACGGTCTCATGTTTTCTTCTCTAAATACTAAGATATATATTTTAAATCAAATCATTTTGAATATATATTTATATATGTCTAATGTCTCCTTATAATATACTTTTGGGCTAGAAATTGATTCGGAAATTTTGGGTTTCTTTCGCGTGGGATGATGATTTAGATTTTATTTAATTAATTATGCAAAGTTTGCTGAGTACAAGGTTTTAAATTTTGGAATTGGTAATAAAAAATTAATATGTGACGGCTTTTTTTCCCACAAGTTAGAGGTAATAATTTGGTGGACCATGATATATATGTCTATGTCTATACATGTCTAATATGGCTTGAGACAATGCCATTCTGGTTCTTCATCATTAACATTATCGATCTTCTCTTTGATTCTTTGAACTACACTTCAATGATTATCACTACATAAAATATTAAGATTCCAATAAATACTTTTTCCCTTTGCTTTTCCTATTTTGGTACTCATCTAATGTAAACTGAAATCAAAGAGCTGCAAAGCTAAGCTATTATGCCCACTTTATATAGACAAGCACAATTAGCATCCCCACACTCTGGCCAAAGTTTTGTGCCAACATTCTTTTGCAATTACCATAAAATTATCTAATTCATAATTTTTCTATATACAATTGTGGAACCTTTTGATAGGCTTTATGAATTTCTATAGCATTCTTTAAAAAGGAATTGGGAAATAAACTCATTTCCATTTATGAAGAATCTATCTCTTATAAATTTCCTTTTCCCAAGTTTTGCAATTGAAATTTGATGATAATTAAAGGAAGCTTTCTTTTTCCTTAAAAACTGAAAAAAAAGAAAAGATAATATATGCATGATTGTTTTAGTTCTTGAAATTGAAGTTGTCTATTGTTGATCAAGTGGTGGGTGGGGTATGATCAATTAATGTCAAATTAATTAATGCAACACATAATTTGTATGCTAATGCAGACAAAAAGTCTATAAATCATCCGCTCAAGTTTCAACGACAATTGGCAATCGTGTTTATCCACTGCCAGGTGGCATTCATTTTTGTGTTATTATCCATTACTTATAAAATTCCGCAAAAAAAATAAAAAAATGCATTATTACTTATAATTACACACGTGGATAGGCCATTCGGGCCGTCCTAACGAGACTGGTTTCCACTTTGGGCTCTGCAAATGAATCACCTGGGCTTATTTTGGGCTTATGGCGAAACCCATGGCCCAAAAAGAAATGGATAGAATCACTTAAATCTAGAGTAATCAATGTGTAATCGAGCCTTGGGCCCTGTGTTTCTACCAAAAAAAAAAAAGAATGAATGAAGAATTTCATTGCTACTATAAATCAGATTATACAAGCAGTTAAAAACTATAGAGAATACGTAATGAGCGAGTCCCCCCACTAAGATTAGGAGAAAAAAAAACCTGAAAAATACAAGATAATTAAAATCTTGACTCACTCAAAAGTCAAACCTCTACAAAAATTTTCTCTATCAAAACCTTCTGGCGTTTTCCGGCTTCACCTACATTCTAAAGACATTACAAAAAAACCCACGGCACATTTCCTTTATACATAATAGAATGGAAGGTGGTGCTCTTTCAGCTGAGAGTATAATTGATCTCGACCTTAAACTATACAGTGGCAAGAGATTTTATGTTCACCTACATCAATCATATGAAAGGCCAACTTTCACCTCAAATCACAACTCTATCCTTAGCCTCCGCATTTCAGCTCGAAATACAGGGCTTGAATTCAAAGTTCGACGAGCTAGACTCCTGATGTCCTCTCGAGAACAGTCCCGTGATATGCGAACCAGCTCCCAGAGGGCACCGCCATTTATCAAGTCTTTTGCATTTACTTCTGAAATTTTCACGGAAGACAGTCCTTCAATGGATGATTCTCTAGAGATTGACTTTTGTAAATGGAGAAGGAATTTGACTTACCATGCTGCGCCAGATGACACAATGCAAGCTCAATATGTCTCCTAATGGGTGCAGAATCATTGTTAGCATTTTGCACGATCCATGGAAGTGCATTATCATCAATTAGAAGCGATCTCCCACTTTTTATACCTGGCGTGCAAGAGCAGGGATATACATAAAAATCATGCCAAAGAAATAGATATTTAAAAGGGGAACATTTAACTTATTAAAGTGATCAATAATCAAATGAAATGCAACAGACTGAAAACTGACCATTTGTAGATGCACGGGATTCACATTTCGCAAAGTTGGCAATTCCACGTGCAACTTGGGAAAGAACATCTGGATGTCCACATCTCACCATTCCCAGCAGGGCTTTAATTCCACCTTCAGACCTCAGCTTTGCTTGCAGCTTATCTGGAAGAAGCATAAGAGTGTGAGTGAGAGAGAGACAGGCAGAAGGAGCAGCTCTGTTCTGTCCTTATCAAAGAAGACAACTATCAGCATAACTAGACCACACATCAGATTATTCTTATTTCAGTTGGTTTCTTGCTAGTTTGCTTATGGGATCTCTTTCTTATAAGAACCGAAAACAAATCGGTGAAACAGGGGACGCAAAAGAGAAGGCAGTATACCATTGCCACACAGGTTCGCTATAGCTCCAGCAACCATGCGTAGAGTCTGTGGATCCTCAGCATCAAATGCTGTGATAGACAACAAACTGATTCCCCCTTGAAGCATTATGAGTTCTTGATTTGCTTCTGCTTTGCCAGAAAGGAAACAATATTAAACCATGTACTAAGAACTCAGATTCAAATTCATAGCCAAATTCTTGAGCAATAATAAAACCAGTTAAAAGCAAGATTGATGCGCCAAAATAATAAGAAGGGATATTAAAGATCAATTACCATTCATTGCAAGATTGGCAATAGCACCTGCTGCTACTCTACGAACTGTTTCATCCTCATAGCTTCTGAGAAGCATCAGCAAGGAATTAAGACCACCAGATTCAACAATCTTTTCCTGGTTTGCTTCTGTTCAGTTCATGGAAAGTACACCTCATTACTCATAAACCAAAAACAATGTTGCTAAAGCAAGAAACGAGGTAATGTTCAGGGTTCTAAATCATGTGATTATTTTCACAAAAAAATCACTCCATGACAGGAGAATACACAATTAGCAAAGGTTCTTCTACAAGCAATCTTTCTCAAAGAAAAACTACAGAATACAACTCATCCATTAGCTCCCTATCCATAGAACCTTCAGTTCAGTAACAGGACAAGAAACTAAAGCTCTTACTCACCTTCAGCAGCTAGGTTGGCTACTACTTTTACAGCGTGAATGCGTACATTGGCATCTTCTGACTCGAGCAACGCCAAGATCTTTTGTAGTCCAACTGTTAAAATGATAGAAGGAGCAATAAGAAACAACTATGGACAAAAAATGTTTTGAAAGATATTATAGTATTAAAACTATTTAACTACCTTGTTCAAAAAGTGCAGCAACTGGTGTCTTATGTCCATTTAAAGAGTCTCTTACTTGAGACATTGGAGAATCTGGACCAGTGTATGCATTTCCAGATCCACCTCTTCCAAGACACCTTCTCATCTACACATGTATAAAGAAGAAGAAGAAATGGCAAACGCGAATCAATATCTGCTTGTGTTCTAATGCCAAGAGTGGAAAAGAATGTTGACCGTCATATATAACAGAACATGCACCAAAATACCTGGTCAGCCTCAAAAGTCAGTTGTAACATCTGACTTCTTAATATTATCATTTCTTCTTCGAGCTTCTTTTTTTGACGGGCCTCATCCTCCAAAGCTTTTTGGAGCTTCAAGATTTCAGCACCTCCACCAGCCTGATACACCAAAATAATTTTCATACCACCAATTCCTCATCTAAAAGTCAACAAAATCACAGAGAACTTTTACAGTATATTCTATCTGCAAAACAAGTTTTATACCCCTGAATCTGTACACTGCCCTAGTTGACTCTCCAGTTTGTTGACCTCCTCTTCAGCTTCCTTTCTCATATGAATTTCTTCCTCAAGAAGCTTTCTGAGCTCAGAAATGTCCTCAGCAGTTGAAGAACTAGGCCCCTGAAACTAAGATGAATACGTAAAATGTTAACATAGCAGTACAAGTAGTAATGCCAATTCATTCAGTACAAAAAGCCATTGTAATTCATGATCATGCAACTAATACATGTACATCAACAACAAAAACGATGTCTCATGAAAGTGAAATTAAAACACAAGAAAATATGGTTCTAGATACAGAGTACCTCTCCATTGCATTTATCCTTCGTGAAGGCATCACACCCATGCTTTAGTTCATTTTCTATCATCTTTTCCTCCAACTTCTTCACTGATTCCATGTATTCCATCTGGCACTTTAGCCGCTCCTTCTGTTAAAGGAACACAATAGAAGTTCAAAATCAACATATCACTCTGAAGCAAGTAATGTGTTTGAAAGTAACTGATAAAAGAAAAACCATGAGGAAAAAGAATCACCCATCCGGAAAATGATGAATTTCTGAACTAACCTCTAATGCATCAGTGAAATTTCTTTCAACCTCAGAGACACGGTTTTGTGCTTCTAAGTTTATTCTTTCAACTTCATCATCAAAAGCCTTCTGTTGCCTTTCATTTTCTGCAATGAGCTTGTCCACCTGTATTTCAAGCCTTCTAGCCAAGCTTTTATAATCAAACTCTTCCTTAATTCTCAACATATTCTCCACCTTCATAGCCTGTAAGAAATGGAGTAATGCAAACTGTCAAGTGAAAAATCCCACTTTTACATATGTTTGAGAAAACCTTAAACAAGAAATAAAGAGATAAACAGATGAAAGGAATGTCTTCAAATGAAATCAGGCTATTTAAACAAGAATGGCATTTCATATAGTTTATATAATTGGAAAGTTGTTTGATAAAAGATATTGTATGTAGTAATCACATGAAAGGTTATAGTTTGAGGCTTTGAACCCTATTTTATACAACAACTCACCCTTTGGCCAAACAATATCGTACTTGCAGTCTCTCCGCGATGTCGTGGGGAAGGGCCAATGGTCACGATTAATGAGGTTCTGGCAGTGCCTGCAATTATAAAATCTACTCATAACAACTCTGAAAAGCATTCAACTTACTAAAAATAATCCAAAAGAAGTAGAAACAAACAGTGTAGGAATAAACTTAGATGTTAAAAATCAGCTTAAAAGCTTGGTTCAGGTCGAAACCCAGGCACATGTTGACCTCAAGAACATAAAATTACTCACCCCCAAATGAATCTCTAAGCAGCCTTGTAAGTTTTGAATCACGAACTGGCACATGGGCGCTATTCTCTGCTAAAGCATTAATGCACTTTCCCAAAGCACTTAGTGAAAGGTTAATAGACTTAGCTTCCTCCAACATGTGCCCCTCACTTCCTGCCAAAAGCAAAGTAAATCAATCATCAAACAAGTTCAGATGTTTGCAACAGGAAAAAAGCTCTCAAAAATGAAGTATGCAACCAACTTGTAACTGGATGCAAAAACGAAAAGGCCTATAGTATGCACCTGACTTGTGAACACGCTCTGAACCAGCTAAATCTACCAAAACCAACTTGCTTTTCCGAACAAGAGGCTTTGGAGGCTTCACAAAGTGAGAAGACTTGTCCATTTCACTTGGATTGGCATCATCTGCTCCCAAAACTGATCTCTTAACGTGTACCTGCACTAACATGGTTGGATATATGATATTTCACTAGATAATGACAAGGGATAGTATAAGCAAATACATGTATGATGATGTAGAATTGATGCATAAAGACTGGGAAGGGAAGGAGCAGAAGAGAAAATTAGTCACCATTAAAATAGCATGACTGCGAGAAGATTCGGTATTCAACTTCGTATTTGCCGCAATTCGATGAGCTTCTCCTAACCTTAATAGCTCTAAAAAAGTGTGTTCATCCCTAATATCTACAAGAGTTGCCCCTGGTACTGAAACATCCCCAGTCTTGGGATCTTCCACAATAGAAATATTATCATTTGCCGGATCAAGGAGATCCTGGATTGTTTCCATGTAAAGCTACAAGTTCATATAGAAGTAATCTGGTCACATTCAATTAATGGGGCAATTAAGCATTAATAGAAACTAATAAATGATAAGCCTAAGAACCTGCAAATATGAAACAGAGACAGAATCTGTTTCTGGAGAAACAGTGGCTAAAATCTCCTCCATTGAGCGAACCATTATTCCACGAGCAGAGGTATCTTCCTCTCCCAATCGTCCAAGAGTAAAAGTTTTCCCAGTTCCAGTCTGGCCATAAGCCATAACTGTTCCATTGTAACCATCCAGAACACTCTGCAGAAGCCAAAGCAAGATACACAGTACACTAAGCTGTAAGCCTAAGTAAATCATATTCATATTCATACATGCACTTCTTGCATGTTGATGCTAATGAAAATAATGATAAGAGACAACATAGTAACCATAAGACGGATAATTCAATGACATTATATTGTAAAACTAGGAAAATGGTCTCAAAAACATACCTCTACAACAGGCTTAGCAACAACTTCATAAACACGCTTCTGAGAAGCAAATTCGGTGAGCACCTCATCAAACTCGTATGTTTCTGAATCCCAATTGTTCTTCCTAAGTTTAAGCCTCTTAAACTGCAATAGTAAAGCAAAAACAAAAACAACAAATATTGCAAAACATTAAGAACCGTAAAGAAACTGACAGTAATTACAGTTACTAAAATCAGATTGAGAGTTTGCAGTTTTTAGTTACTTCTGGTTGCAATTCAACACAATCGGCAAAATCTGCATCTGCGACCAACTCTTCTGCATTTCGCGGCCTTAATCTAACGGCTACTCGAACTCTTCCAGGCACTGTAAAAAAAAAAAGAAGGAAAAAAAAGTGAGCAAAATAAATCAAAACGAATAGTCAAATTTAAATTCCTTTAAGAATCGCATTATTAAATCCAATCAACGAAACAAATGAATAAAAACGGAAAAAATAATCAACCTCCATCATCTCCGGCGGCGGTGTTGAACGAAGCGGAGTTGCTCCGGCGAATAGCGGATCTTGATTTAAATGAAGATGATTTGTGATTCGATGAAGTTGCTGCAGTGAGAGGCTTCACTGTTCCCTTGAGAGTACCATTTCTGTAACCATTGGAAGCCATCACTTCCTTCCTTCCTTTCTCTGTTTTACCACTTCCTGGCTTATTTTGATATTCAAAATCAATTTTTTAAGGCAGAGATAAATAAATAAAAATGAAGTAAAGTTACAGTGTTTGGAAATCGGTGGATTCGAAGTTCAAAACAAAGTGATGATGGAGGGAGAGAAGGGCCCCAATGTATTTAGACTTGTTGGGAAAGAGACAGAGACGGTCTCAGCTTTCATGGGCCCATTAATTGCCCAAAAATTACCATTTTACTCTCTTCTCACTTTCTTCTCTATTCTTTCCTTCTTTTTCTTAATTTTTTGGTTAGAAACGAGCCATTATTGGTACTGGATCTAAGTGGGCCGCTCAAATTCCGCCTACTGTTCCGTGCAATGTCCAGCGCGGCAATTTTGTGATAAAATGACAGAATTGCCCTTTGACTCGAACTGTCTGAGTATAGCTGGCCGGAAAGTTATAACTCGAACCAAATCAAACTCTTTTCTTGTTGTTACGTTTGTTCGTATCGTAGTACAGTATGTCTTAGCACCGACGTCAATTTTGATTCGTCGTACTAATAATATGAAAAATGCCAAAATTTTAAATTAAAACCTTGTTTTATTTGTTGATAATAATTAGCAAAAATATTATAGATTAATTAAATAGTACTAATAATATGAAAAATGTTTGTACTTAACCATGTGTGTTGTCACTTTGTCTTTTACCTAACAACATGATCTCCTTAAGCAAACTCTTTAAAGAACAACAATAGTGTAATTAAATTAATTGAAGTTGGAAGATGGAGAATTTATGCTTGTAATAAACGAATCATGATAGGGCTATATGTACCATAAAAGCGCATAAAAGTTGAAGTGAAAATGAAATTGAATTGGGATTAGCTTAGCTTAATTAAAAATGTTAAGCGATGATGACAGGGTAAATTAATTTCATTAATAAAAAACAATTGACAAATCGCTTTCTATTTTGGGTGGATGAATAGACTGATTATTATTTAAAAAGAAGACAAAAAGGCGGGACAAAATTAGGGCAAAAAGAGAAGCAAAGCAAAGGCTCAAGGAGGCATAATCTTCAACCAACTTTTGTTAAATACATATATATAAGGTTTAAAGTTTAAACAATATAAACTAGTGTATATGTTTCAACTTAAAAACACTACTAGCATTATTTATTATTTAATAAAACAAAACAATAATGTATCATGGCACTTTACATATTTTGGATTGGAACCTCCTGTTTCATTTGTATATGGTTATGAACAATAATACTTTGCTATTTGAACTCTAAACTGAAACATTATGAATTTCACAAATTAAACTTGGGAGTGTTATAGTATTTTCCAATGCAGGGCTTGTTATAAAATGCGCCTTTTTTTTTTTTGAAAATATGCGCATGGTTTAAATGATGCGTCAAAGACCCCAAAAATATTTACTGATTATTTCATAATATGTTATATTATGTATTAACTGCAATTAGTACATATAATTTTACAAACATCGAAGTAACCCACATGGCTTCGTATGATTTCAACTTCAAATTCAATAAGTAGTATAGTAGTATATGTCAAAATTAGGGGACATTGGTCCATCATCAACGTTTTGCTTCGAATCATCTGAATGATGATTAATGTAGAAAAATATAGAATTGAAGAAATTCGGTCGTTTAAAATTCATTGCAGCTTGATTTATGGATTAGTTGGATGAGCTAAAAGAAAACTTAATTGCAAATTAACTAGATATACCCATGTCTCCGACATATGGATTTTGCTTGGTATAAGATTGAAAAAATTGATCACTTTATCATTTTTTGGTAGACGTTCTAGGCAAACTCTGGTTGAAGAATGATTAAAGTACCATTTTTCCATTGAACTTGTAATGTTTCAACATTTTGTCCCATGAACTTTAATTTTAAACATTTTATCCCCTGAATTTTAATTTTGGAATGTTTTGCCCCCTTAGCTTAATGACACCGTCAAGCCACGTGGCATTGCCATGTCGGACAAAACCGCTGACATGGCAATACCACTTGACGGTGCCATTAGGTTGAAGGGGCAACACATCTCAAAATTGAAGTTCAGAGGACAAGATGTCCAAAATTAAAATTCAGGGGACAAAATATCCAAATGCTACAAGTTTAAGGGGAAATTGATAGTTTAGTCATTGTATTCATCATCACCATCCCACAATACAACCAAGTGCCGTTGAAATACAAAAATTGACACAATGAATTTAAGGAAAATAAAAACTAAATAACCAATACCTGAATCGAATTGGAGAAACGAAAAGGTGCGGTGTTTGATTCCCCCTCGCCCCATGTATCTAAACTTCTCAAACAGTGACTAAAACAACAAATCAAATAAATGCAAAATTCTCAACAAAGGTTAGTGAAATCATATACTGAAATCGAATTTAGAGAATATAATGAAACTAAATTTCAAAATCAAAACAGAAATAAAGATGTCCAAACTATTACTTATCGTATATTCAAATAATGGAAACCCAAATTAGAAATTGAAATAAAGAGTTACCTTGATGGAGATTCTAAGGAGACGTCTGAAGACCATCATCTGGCTGCCCGATCTGACATTGTTTTCTTTATGGCCTACCCTCCTCTTTTCTTCCTCCATTGGAGAGGGAAAATTGGAAATAAATAGAAAAATTTACTTAGAAGATGTGAAAGAAAAAATATGTGTGAAAAGTTTTAGGATGAAAGTGCATTAAAGGTAAATGTTCAAGGGCCTTAACATAAAATAAATTAAGTTGAAGGATTTATAAAAAAATATTTGAAGGACCTATTTGCATAGAGTTAAAAAGTTTGAGGCTTATTGCATAAATAACCCTTTTTAGGTGGCTATTAGGGACAAATTATACTCCCCAATTAACACACTTTTAACTCCCTTATCATTATATGTGTTTTAAAAACTAAAAATCTCTATTAATTGGTCCACTACTCCACTTCAGGCTGTGTTCATGTTTTAAATTATTTGGATTAGTTTATCTCAACGCCTTGCGTTTACTTTTCGCAAGTGAAATCTGATTCATATCTAGAAAAATAATTGGTAAATGCCAAATGAAGAACAGATTCGTGCAAAAGGATCAAGGAAAATTTTGATCCAAATCTGCTTTAAGAGGAGGAGAAATTTTTTTGACAATGCCGCTCACCCAATCTAAGACCACTTTCTTAGATTTCAATGTACAAGATCTTGAGCGCAATTCACATTTGTGCAATTCCAATATTTCAAGACTTGAAAATTTTTCAAAAAATGAATTGCTTTTGAAATGAGTCTCCACCAAAATCAACACCCTCAGAGATGACCATGAAACATCATGATGAGGTTCATGGCGACATAACACTGTATGTAATGCTTTTGAAGAGTTCTCCTCACAAAAAAAATTTGGCACAACATATATTGATTCTCAATCCATCTCCGAGTCTGGCTCGTTCACATGGAGAATCACATGCACCTCCTGTGCCTTGTGATCAGTGGCAAATTGAAGACAAGAATCAAAGTAAGCAACAACCTCCTCTTTCCCTTCATTCCTTATCGCATTAAAATAATCAAATTGAACACATAATTTGAAGATGGGTTTACCCTTGTCGTATGCATTGAGGATTTGTCTCATAAACCCCTTAAATGGAAGGAAACTGTTGACTTCATCTTCACCTAATTTGAACTCAAGGCTAGTAACAGTTTTCCATATGCCTTTCCATGCCTTTGACAACATCTCCGTCTTGACGACATCTTTCATTGGCATGAAAGACAAAATCTGGCCAACTAAATCAAGACAAATTCCTGGTTGCTTTGGAAAAAGGCTGCTTCACTGGAAGAATTAGACATTAACATGTCCATACCTCCTTTCTCAACTATAGTAGTCTTATTGGAGTCTTTTCCTACCAACTAGCTAAGAAAAAAAAAATAAAACATTGCTTCCAATAAGGACAAGAGTAAAATTCAGATAGCGGAAGCGTCATGTAAAAAAAGTACACAAGCATGTAACTGAAATAGATTATCCATAAAGGTTACATTTCAGGATTTGCAAGAGCATATATACAAAGATAAAAGACTATGTTTATCCATAAAGATTGAAGGGCTTTTCACATTTCTAATATCGTTTTTCCTATCTTTTTTCGAATTAATTTCTAATTAAATCGAAATTGCTTTCTGATTCTCGAAAAAAAAATCCTTATATCCAATGTGGCTGAGATTTGGTCAGTTGAATATAGATATTTTAAGGAGTCTTGGTGACAAAAATAATCTAAAACTGAGCCGGGACCCTGGAACATGTTTTAGCCAAATTCTGTAATGGTTAGTACACGATTTCGGCAAAACTTTTTCAAAAAACCGACTCGAAATTTTTTTCCTTAATTTTTTGGCGTAATACTCATAAAAAATATATAATTCAACGCCAAAAAGGTTGAAGGGATTTTCACGTTTTAACTATTGTTTTTCCTATATTTTTTTCGAAATAATTTCTAATTAAAT
>AWWV01010539.1:0-26890 GCA_001974805.1 Corchorus capsularis | reverse complement strand
TTTTAAATATCGTTTTTCCTATATTTTTCGAATTAATTTCTAATTAAATCGAAACTGGTTCTGATACTCGAAAAACAAATCCTTATATGCAATATGGCTGAGATTTGGCTAGTTGAGTATAGAAATTTTAAGGAGTCTTGGTGCCAAAAATAATCCAAAACTGAGTCGAGGCCCCGAAACGCGTTTTTAGCCTAATTCTGTGATGGTTAGTACACGATTTCGACTAAAATTTTTCAAAAAACTGACTCGAAAATATTTTTCTTAATTTTTGGCCATAATACTCACAAAATATATAATTTAACGCCAAAATGGCTGGAGGAGCGATTTACACGTTTTTAATTTTTCCTATATTTTTATAATTAATTTGTAATTAAACCGAAACTGGTACTGATGCTCGAAAAAACAAATCCTTATATCCATTGTGGTTGAGATTTGGTCAATTGAATGTAGAAATTTTAAGGAGTCTTGGTGCCAAAAATAATCCAAAACTTTGCGGGGCCCGAAACGCGTTTTTAGCCTAATTCTGTGATGGTTAGTACACGATTTTCGACTAAAATTTTTCAAAAACTGACTCGAAAGTTTTTTCCTTAATTTTTAGCCATAATACTAATAAAAATATATAATTTAACGCCAAAAAGGCTGGAGGACTTTTCACATTTTAAATATAGTTTTTCCTATATTTTTTCGAATTAATTTCTAATTAAATCGAAACTGGTTCTGATGCTCGAAAAAACAAATCCTTATATCCATTGTGTCAAAGATTTGGTCAGTTGAATATAGATATTTTAAGGAGTTTTGGTGCCAAAAATCATCCAAAACTGAGCTGAGGCCCCGGAACGCATTTTTGGCCAAATTCTGCAATGGATAGTACACGATTTCGGCAAAAAAATTTCAAAAAATTGATTCAAAAATTATTTCCATAATTTTTTGCCATAATACTCATAAAAAATATATAATTCAATGCCAAAAAGGTTTAAGGGATTTTCACTTTTTAAATATCGTTTTTCCTATGTTTTTTCGATTTAATTTCTAATTAAATTGAAACTGATTCTGATGTCGACAAAATAAATGCTTATATGGCTGAGATTTGGTCAGTTGAATATAGAAATTTTAAGGAGTCTTGGTGCCAAAAATAATCCAAAACTGTGTTGGGGCCCTGAAACGCGTTTTTAGCCTAATTCGGTGATGGTTAGTACACGATTTCGACTAAAATTTTTCAAAAATCTGACTCAAAAATTTTTTCCTTAATTTTTGGCCATAATACTCATAAAAAATATATAATTTAACGCGAAAAACGCTGGAGGAGCGATTTTCACGTTTTAAATATTTTTTCCTATATTTTTAATTAATTTGTAATTAAACCGAAACTGGTACTAATGCTTTAAAAAACAAATCCTTATATCCATTGTGGCTGAGATTTAGTCAATTGAATACAGATATTTGAAGGAGTCTTGGTGCCAAAAATAATCCAAAACTGAGCCGGGGCCTTGAAATGCGTTTTTAGCCAAATTCTGTGATGGTTAGTACACGATTTTCGACTAAAATTTTTCAAAAAACTAACTCGAAAATTTTTTCCTTAATTGTTGGGCATAATAGTCATAAAAATATATAATTTAACGCCAAAAAGGCTGGAGGGCTTTTGACATTTTAAATATCGTTTTTCCTATATTTTTCGAATTAATTTCTAATTTAACTCGAAAATGGTTCTGATGCTTGAAAAAACAAATCCTTATATCCATTGTGTCTAAGATTTGGTCAGTTGAATATAGATATTTTAAGGAGTCTTGGTGCCAAAAATAATCCAAAACTGAGCTGGGGCCCCGGAACGCGTTTTTAGCCAAATTCTGTAATGGTTAGTACATGATTTCGACTAAAATTTTTCAAAAAACTTACTCGAAATTTTTTTCCTTAATTTTTGGCCACAATACTCATAAAAAATATAAAATTCAATGCCAAAAAGGTTGAAGGGATTTTCACGTTTTAAATATCGTTTTTTCTATGTTTTTTCGAATTAATTTCTAATTAAATCGAAACTGATTCTGATGCTCGAAAAAACAAATCCTTATATCCAATATGGCTGAGACTTGCTCAGTTGAATATAGATATTTTAAGGAGTCTTGGTGCCAAAAATAATCCAAAACTGAATCGGGACCCCGAAACGCGTTTTTCGCCAAATTCTCTGATGGTTAGTACACTATTTCGCCTAAATTTTTTCAAAAAACTGACTCGAAAATTTTTCCATAATTTTGAGCCATAATACTCATAAAAACATATAATTTAACGCCAAAAAGGCTGGAGGACTTTTCACGTTTTAAATATAGTTTTTCCTATATTTTTTCGAATTAATTTCTAATTAAATCGAAATTGGTTCTGATGCTAAAAAGCGACTCGAAAAATTTTTTCCTTAATTTTTGGCCATAATTACTCATAAAAATATATAATTCAACGCCAAAAAGGCTAGAGGGCTTTTGACGTTTTAAATATAATTTTTCCTATATTTTTTCGAATTAATTTCTAATTAAATCGAAACTGGTTCTGATGCTCGAAAAACCAAATCCTTGTATCTAATGTAGCTGAGATTTGGTCATATAGATATTTCAAGGTACCTTAAATGATAAAATGTTTAAGCTGTGGGATTGTGTAAAGGTAATTGATTACTGTTAAAGCTCCTTTGTAAACCATTGCTTTTGTTTTATCATAGGGCCGAAATAAAGATTAATGGATGAGTTTCACACACAAAAGAAAGGAGAAAACTCATCATCTTATTTACTCATGAAAAATCTCTCCCCTTGTGTGCAATACATGGAAAATTTTCCGTATGCAATATAATAAGCAACCGCATGAATTTAAGTTTACTTGGCTACCTGCTACATACAAAAAGTGTTGGTCTTCTCTTCAGCTCCTCGCAACTTGGCCAGTTGAAGGGGCAGCTACTAATTACATAATAATTATGTGTTAGAATTTCCTATGTATGCATCTATCCTTCTCTAGTTTCTCCCCATTATTTAATTCAATCAGACAGTGTCTACTCTCTCGAATTCTGCATCAGCTCAAACCACTGCCACCACCAAGAGAGAGAGAAAAGTTTACTCATGCTAATTATATTATATTAAACGGAATAAAACTGAACAAACATGCAGATAATCATTACCTGTCTCAATAAATCTGCCAAGGTATTCGGGAGTGCTTCGATGTTCCTCAAGACAACATAGTATGGGAAGGGAAAAGAATCCAGATACTTTGAAACAGAGATTTTGAATTGATTGTTCTTGTCCTGAATAGGAATTACCTCCTGCGGAACACAACATGGATGTCATCAGAATCAAAATCTGGCAATTGAGGAGTTCTAATCGTGTCAGGCAATACTCAACATACCTGAAGATCCATTATTGATTCCTGCATACTATCAAGAATCAGGAATGCAACCATTCGCTTACTACTTAAGACATCCCTAACACACCGCTTCAGGTTCTCCTGCAGTCACAATGAAATCACACACAAGTGAATGGATAAAAGCATTTTAATCAGTAATGATTGCCCAAAAGATTTATCAACTTTGGATTCCCTCTTTTTTATTTCAGCAAAATAAAGAGATACCTTTTCATGTAACCGACCATCCCCAATGATTAAAACAAGTTGCTGTAAAGGGTTTTGTCCAGAAGGAAGTCGTGCATTCGAAACTGCACCATCCAGCTTCTTATTTAAAAACATCAATAGATCAACAACCGGTTCGTCTGTTATAGTATTCTCTTGTTTGAATGTCAAACTAGAAATCATCTGTCCAAAGTTCAAACAAATATTTATGAACACAAGAACCAAAAGGGATTGAAGAAAAAAAAAAGCACAATCCTTCAGTGAGAAGGTTAGGATATTAGGATATTAACGATTGACATCTATCTATTTCTCCTACAAGAATGATATTAGGAGCACTAACCTTTACCCCTGATTCACCAGTGAAGGGCTGATCAAAGTCATGCAACAACCTTATGTTTCCCTTCTTCCCAAAGCTTGCAACAGCCAAGTTTCCAACTTCCAGTTGAGACATGGCACGACAAACAGTTACCAAAGCTTTGATTGCAACCTCACCACAACCACTTTCTGACATACTATGCGAGTCATCAACAGCGATAATAACTTGGTAATTGCGCTTGTTTCGTCGGGTCCGCCTTAGCCAGATTTTATCTTTTCTGTAATGACTTGCTATGTATGGAATGACCTATAATTAACAAGCACATATAAGTTTAGAGGAAAGAAAGAATTTGCAAAACAAATAACAAATAGATTTACACTCAATGTTACATATACTCCACCTTCTTCATGTTAATCCTTTTGCCAGTCTTATAATCCCCTTGGAGTTTGCTAGCAAGGGTGGGTTCCATCACAAGGCGTAGTTGTTCAGCCAACTCCTGGGATAATCTTGTTGTTTGCAGCTCATATCTCCTCCAAAGAGCAGTGGCATTATTTTTGACATCACCTGAAACTTCCTCAAGGTCTAAGGCTTTTCCCATTTCCTCTTCGTTTATAGAAAGTTCTTTGAGTTGATATACATCCTCACTCAAGTAAGACTTCCTTACAGAAACCAAGGATTCTGAAAGTATTCCAGGACCACAGCCATCCTGATTGCGTGCTTCAGGGGATTGATGATCCATTGACTCCTCTAACTCTGAAGCCTGAATCTGCCCATACATCTTATTTTTAGTGACTGATGAATAGTGCTTACTGTAATATTCTTCTGAGTTTTGCTCATCTATTTCCATGTCTGCAACATCATTTCCATCTTCCCCAAGGGGATTTTCCTCAGGCTTATTGACATTGACATCAGCATCAATCTGCTCAGCTGTAGCAGGGCCCAAAGCCTGAGCTGTTCCTTTCTCAAACTCAGAGACATAACCAAACTCATTAGCATTCTCATCCTCAATTTCACCCTGAGGTTCTTTGTTATCATCCTGAAGATCAACAGAGATGCTAACCCTTTCTTTCCACTCCTGAAGTGCATCACCAACATTTCGATAAGGGTTCGCTTGTTTTTTCTGAGGAGCAGCATCCAGGCGAGGAAACTCCGTTTTTGGGTGATTATCAGCAAGCTTCCCACCATTTGATGAGTCAGCTACCATGATACTCAAGTCGGAATCATTAGTGGAAGGAAAATTTCTCTGAGGAGCAAGGTCATTGTAGATGTCACTGCGATTAGACCAGTTTGCTTCAGGCGCAACATTTCTCACCTCCAGTGGCACACTGTTAGACTGCATTGCAGCTCCACCATTAGGAATGTTATCAGCATTGCTGCCAGAATCATTTTCCCTTGACGCCATTTGGTTTATCCCAGAATCTTCGTGATGTCTGTCAGGATCATCCTTCTCAGTAGTTGCATCCACTCTTTCATCTTTTTCAGAGGTTCCATCATTTCGTTCACTCTCCATCTCTTCCATAGTTTCATCAGCAGGATTAGAGCAACCTTCATCATTCCCATCTTTAGCAGATTCTTGTTCCTCATCAGGACCATTTTCTTCCTCGATATCATTTTCCTCATTTTGATCCAAGTTTATATCTTCACTAGAACTTTGATTTAACTTGTCAGGCTCCAATCCAGTGGGATCAGCAAATCCTTCTTCTTTGTTCAAGCTCGGGTCTTCAGTATTCTCATTCTCAACAAGATCAGCCTCATTCTCTATCTCACTAGCATTCTTGTCAAGATCATCCATTTTACTTTCTTCAGGTTCATCAGCAGTACCAGCAGAATCTTCCTTGGCTCTAAACTCCCTACTGCTTGTGTCGTTGTCCCTAACAGAAGGTCCAGATTCATACTTTTCATTGTTATTTGGATTCTCATCATTATCCTTGTCCCAAAGCTTCTCATCAACCACTTCACTGTTATCTCCAGTTTCCCCCATGGCAGACTCCAGTTGCTGATCCTCGGTATCTTCATCATTTTCATCTCCAGAATCCTCACTGACACTGAATGTATCAGCAGCAAAATCCTGCTCCATCTCAATTCCTTTTTGATCCTTACTTGGGACATCATCTGAGGCAGCTTGTTCTTCACTTGGCTGTCGTAGCATTGAGTTAAGACTTGATAAGATTTCTTAGAATGACACGTTTTGAGTGGATTAAGTACATTAATAAATTAAGAAAAAAAAAAAAAAAAAAAAAAAAAAAAAAGGAAAAAAAAAAAAAACCTTTTCAGATGCCCCTAGCAGTTGATCTTCATCCATTATCTGGTCACTGACATCATTTACTCCTGCACCTTCCCCCATACCTGTTCCACTGGCATTTTGACTCGTATCATGACTTGTGTCATCTTCCTGGTCTTTGGTTGAAACACCAAACCCTTTGGCGTACAATGCCGCTAAGATGTTTGCAAGCCCATAAGTAAGTATAGAAACCTACACAGTTGTACAACAATGAACTCTTAGAATAACCAACTACAGCAATAGAAACTGTTGCAACATTTACCATCTCTAAGAGTATTTTTGGGGCAAGGATGATCGGTGGGATGGATGATGGTTTGTGCAAAAAATATTGTACTAGAGGTGGAGCGAAAGAGTACAAAATTTAAGGATATATCTTGTCAGGGAAAAAAAAAGGCACTACATCATTCCACCTTGCACTGGGAGCAAAATTCCCTATCCCTCTTCGACATTCCTGCCAAGGGAATAGCTCATTTCCAGCCCATATATAATTTTATGACACACGTCAGGGTGCAGATTCAGAAACAGAAAGCGTGAAAACTTTTGATGGGGTTAAAAGATGATGATTGTAATTGCTCAGTCACTTTTAGTTGTGCATTATTTCAATGTAGAAAGATAGAACAAAGCAAACAAGACAACATAAATTGTAAGAACTCATAATGAACCAACTTACAGTTTTATGCATAGCTAAGAAGTCTTCAAGGAAACGATTGCTAAAGCTCAATATTAGGTCAACTGAGGCATGTATGCACTTCAAAAGTGCTCCAATCTGGAAACAGAGACTGGAGACTGTAATGCCAGAATGATTAATCAGATTCTCCTGCCACCCAAACAACTAAGTCAGAAGGCAAACTAAATAGAATATTACTGTCCTTTATGAAACCTTCAGAAAAACAGAAAAGTAAAATAACATACTGCAGAATGAATTGTTTTAAGAAGCTTCTTGCATAGCTCATCAACTCCAAAATTCATGTTATATGATTTAAATAAGGACTCCCATTCTGTTATACTCCCCAGTGACGCTTCAGGTTGACAGCCTTGATTACTTAATGAGCCTAACTTTTGCAACACATCTGTGACATGTCTAAAAGATTCTCTGAAGGCATCACCAAATTGAGCTTCCAGTTGAGAACACCTTTCACAGCAAGAATTTGCTAGCTCATGAAGACTTTTGGACTCCGATGCTATATTTAACTGATTTGCAATCTCTTTCCCCTGAAAAAAGAACACCTTTATTCACTAAGCTCTGTCTAAAAACACTAACAATGCGTAAAATGCATTTTAGTATTTTGAAACGACCATATGATAACCAATTAATATTTTGAAGTCAAATATAACACAAACTATAGTCTGACAGATAACAATTGAATGCTTTCAGAAACAGATGATACCTTGCTGAATCTTTCATCAAAATGACTAAGTATAGAATCTACAATCGAACTTTTCTCAAAATCTTGCTTGTTAAAAGCAGCTAGCTGCTCCTCACACTCCTGAAGTACTTGGAAATTATGACGCACCACTTGTTCCATCTGTTCTGTAATCACACAAGGATGGATGGTACCCACCAATGTGGTTATGGATCCATCACAACCAATAAAATAGCTGTCCAATGACTCCTGTGAAAGAATTTCAGTTAGACTTAGAACATACTTGTACAGAGGACAAATGTAAGAAGAAAATTCGTGCACCTTAGATTTCTTGACAACTGGAATAAATTCTTCAATGAAAGAAAGGATCCTATTTGCTGAAGCTTTGACCTTTTGACAGGAGTTAAAATGGGTGCTTTCCACAGTTCTGAGCAACAGTGATTCTTCAACCAGCATAGCATCCATATCGTCAAACAGTCGCTGCAGCATTACCAACCATAGAACTTAGCATAATCCTTTAAGAAAACAGTACAATTACAATAAAGAAACTTACAACACTATACATACCTTCTGTTGCCACATGCAAATAAAGGTGGCATGTTGACTTTTAGCAAAAAGACACGTACCACTTGTATTTTCAAGATCAATGCAACATGAATATGAACTTTCCAAAGCTTTGGCATACTTGCACAAGGTCTTTGTTTGTCTAGCAAAATCATAGACAGCTTCTCTTTGCATCTGTTGTACAATTACGAGATGAATAAGATAAGAGACTGACCGGCTAACCTGCAAAAATTAAAGCAAAGAAAGAGATGTCATGTATTATTCCTCCCGTTTAACAACACTGCCAGAAACGTAATCTTCAGGTAAATCTATTAACCAAAAAGACCGCACATTTGCATCAAGTGGGTGAATAAGACATGATTTATCTTTAATCTTATGAACAAATACACAGCTTAATCTTGTAAGGAATATAAGTAAGCAGGTTAAGAACTTGGTTAATAATCAGAGTGGTATGTTGAACTCATAACCATAAATTTACCTGCTCGGGTGTAAAATCTTGATGATGTTCCAGGCTAATCTGTTGAAGAAGCTGCACTGCAGCCAAGCTTTTGAAGTAAAATTCATTTGCTATTTTCCAATCAGTATCCAGATTTTCCTTAGGCAAACAATTTTCAACAGAGGAAGCAACATTGGCAACTCCATTAGGCAGCCTAGTACGTTCCATTAGCAAATGCTGCACATCGTATGCAGGCTGACGGAATAACCAACTAGTAGGCTTGGATAACTACCAAATGCCAGTACACCCAATTAGGATATATGATAACATTCAAAAGCAATATAAAAAACCACAAAAACTGCAATCTGGTGTCTAATACCTTCATAATTTCAAACTTGTGTCTCTCTAACCCACTGCTTTCCAACAGCTTTAAAAGCTCAGACAGTGCCCTCTTCTTCCCTCGATTTCTGTTAACATCCATCCAAAGATTACCACAATCCATGGTCACTCTACCAATTTTTTCAAGCGTGTGCCCTACATCCCTCCACTCATCCGAGTATGATAAGCATGCAAATCCAGAAAAGAGGCACTGGTGGTCTGCAATCCCTACAAAAATTTTAAAATTTTGACAGTTTTCTACAATAATGAATTTACTAAAATTTTCTAAGCCTCCTAAACCTTTAGATTGTGAGGGAAAAGGTAAAAACCTCTAGATTTAGCTAACTGTAACTCAGATAGACTTTCAAAGTGCAAGTTCTGAAGAGTGTCGTTTACTTCCTTCACCCAATTGGTATACCACAGAGACCTAGACACATATATCTCAAAGATAAGAAAGTTTCTTGATGAAGAGTTCAATAACACAGAAAACCAAAACTAAAAACTGAACAAGAATTAAACCTGTATTCATCATTGAACTGTGTCAGATTTAAAACAGCATTTAACATCTTAATGCTTTCCGAGGTATCATTGAGTGGCTTCGGAGTTTCCGGTGAAACAACTTTGAACCCTTTTTGCCCCACCTCTTCATTAAGAATAAGCATAACAGGCTGCTGCAATATATCCTGTCCAACAAATTAAAAGCAATTGATAATGTGTCTCCAAAAATAGCTGCTTAGCCTTGACCAAGGGTACTCAGATAAAATCCTGTATATAACTTCCAGTGATGCAACTTACACTGTATTTCTGTATTAGTTTCCGGGTCTTCTGCCGAGGCTTTCTCAAGCTGTCAAGGGACAATTGACTCTCAAAACGGTCCCAACGACACAGCTTCAAAACTTCTTTCAATTCAGTCTCTATATTTCTTCTATTAGCTTCTACGAACTCCACCACACTGAGGAAGGTAAAACATGAACAACGACCAAATAGAAGTAAACATGTTGATCCAGGGTATTAGTATTATGGAGTTGTAGTAACTAAGGGGAACTTACTTTGGCCAAAATTGCACGTAGAATCCAAATATGTTGTACAAAATTTTAATGATTTCCTCTTTCCAAGGACTGCATCAAAGTTTTCAATAAGAATGCTTCCAATGAGAACATACCATACAGCTCAAATTAAAAGGCTAATTGTTTCAACATGGCCTAATTATGATGCAAACATCATTAGAAGGAGGAGCCAATATAAAGAAACTATATGAAGCACCCATGTGAACAAGAGTTCAGCTATCACTAGAAAAATACCAATGTATAAAATGAAAAAAATCCAAACAAATGACAAAGGAGAAGAAGAAAGTGAAAAACAATTAAGGTAATTATTGTCCACTAAATATTTCTCGCCATGACTGACCAATATATTTCAAGTCTTCTACCAGTCATCATTTGTCCCAGGAAAGCAAAAAGTAGTTGAAGGCGTTTCCTGAATTCACCAATGCTTGATGTTTGAATGAACTCCTCCAACCTGCAAATCTAAGTTTAGGTAAGTCATAATCTTGCAAACACAAATATATTAGTAAACAAATGGTCAGGACATGCCTTTCGATAGTAGACTGAATCTGATCATCTCCAGCAATCTCAGAAGAACAAAGAACTGAGAAAAGTGGAAACCATAACTGCAATGGAAGAGTCACAAACTTTATATTAATGAAAATGATAAGAACAAAGAATATTAATGCATAAGATGAGAAAACTTTATTGCAAAATTAAGTTTGGCAATTGAACAAAACACCTCTTTAGAGGTTACATGCAACCAATTAGTATTTGTTCCAGGTTTAGGGTTTAGGTTACTGGGCCACAAGTTTTTGCTTAGGAATGGTAAGTATCAAGGACTAGTTATGGAAAGAATCCAAATTTCCCATTTCTTCTTTCTTTCTAAATATTTTTGGGAAGAACAAGCGGGTGTGCTTATTCGTTAATTTAATACCTACAGTCTATGCTTATGCATCTTCTTTTGCCCACCCAACTGCATTTATAGTCCCACACGTATGAAAATTAACTATTTCATACCTTAGCAGCATTTATGTCATATTGATCCTGAACCTCATCAAGCAACACAGGCCAAGAGTCGAACTCCATCTTTTGCCATGAGCAAACAAGAGAAAGAAGGGGATCAAGTTGATCTGCAAGCCAAAGGGGAAGAGGGGAATAAATAAATATTTCATCACAAGTTCTATAAAGAATACCTCAGTTACTCAAAATACATACCAGAGAGTGAGAATTTTGAGCCAGTTTCCTGTAACATCCGCATCCTGTTAAGTAGAAATTGCAATCCAGAGAGAGCCTTCACAAACAACAATATATAGCTAAGCCCTCAAAAGGATATAGTAAAGTCTCTGAGCAACATGATTTCGTATACACTAAATGCAAACACAATACATGCCACCACTCCCCACTCCACCTTTTTATAATAAATGCACGAGCATGAAAATGTTAATGCACTGAGAGTCTGAGAAAGTATGTCAAAAAAGCTTTATCCAGACACTATTTAACCCTTAAACTCAATCAATGAATTATCCACCAAGTCACTGTCTAAACGTCATTTCATAAATATTTACCACCCACTTGAGCATTACCACAAAAATGAATTACCATCAGTAATACCTCAATAACCAGAAAGCATTGACTAATTTTCCTACCTTAGCTAGCGGGGTGCTCAAGGGAATAGCCAAAAGCATTTCAATCAACTCCAACACTTTTTGCAGACCAGGGTGATCTTCCCATTCACTTAGAAGAGTGAGAACACGCTGCTTAAGAGTGGTGAGTAACTCCACCATTTTGGCCATTATTTGTGTATTTGAATCCTAGAAATATAAAATTTAATAAATAAATACAGCTAAAATTGCTTTAAGACAGAAATAAGAAGAATAAAATAATGGTGCCACATAAGTAAGATGTAACAAATTGTAAAACCTTGTAAAAATTGTATTTGTGATCTGCTTTACGAGAGGAAGGAAGCTTCTCCTCGTACTCCCAACATAATCGAAGTAGATGCTCCTGTACAAGTTTGGCATCCAAAGCGGAAGAAAATAGACCTCCAAAACCTGCAAATAGGAAGACAGGATCCACTTTGTTTTCCTTATTTCTATGTGAAGGAAACAATCAATATGCACTGTAAACCGTAAATTTTAAACACCTTTGATCATTGCTACTCCCAAAGTGTAAGACCCAATGAAAGAATGTAATCTGTCCATGTCGGTGATTTGGAAAGATCCAGGCTGCAGAAGAAAATGAGGCACATTGCATAAGGTTCATAGGGAAAATATTTGCTGAAAGAAAAAGCCCAAAACACACACACACAAACACACACAATGGAAAGACATCCCTCAGCAAATTTTAAAGAAGGAAATGGAAAGCATATTTAGGTAATATGCTTAATCAAATTTAGAAGCAATTCTACCATATTTTTTAAACAGAGTTTTGCAGTGAGGGAAATTTTTTAACAATTCTCAAAGGACAACTTACAGAAAGTACGAGATCAATTGACCCAAATAATTGGTTGTGCATATTGATCATGTTGATCAGAATAGATTCTTCCATTAGGCTCCATTCATCCTCTAAATTTTCATGCTTCTCTCTATCTTCAATCTGAACCAACAGCCAAGTCACAAATTGATTAAAAGATACAAGACAAAACTAAAACCTATAGATGCAGCCTAATAGTGAAGAAGCATCACCGTTTCAGTGGATTCTTCTTCAGACAGCAATTCTTTCCATTCAATGAAGCTTTCATTTGCAAGGAACTTCCCAAGAGCTGATATATCCACTTCCATTACATTCTCAATCCTAAACACACGAGCCCTGAACTTATAATGTTGGCCATCACTGTCTTCTTGATTCTTCCCTTGAATTTTCATATGCATCCAAATGTGTGCAAATTCAGAAAAAATTTTGTCCAATACCTGTTTGAAAGTATATAATGAACTGTCAGCCAATATTACGTAAAGGTGCACATGATCAATCACAAAGAAGTATCTTACCGTAAAAGATTCATTATCCATCAATTTTGCAGTAGCCACCGAATGTGCAACACGAACAAGTACATTGTTATAAACAGATGCTTTAAGTTGCAAAACAGATACCTATTTCAAATGTGAAACAACATCAGGCACAATATAAGCTCGACAATGGCACAATTATAATACAAAAGGGAAATATAGAAAGCACAAGTACTTTTTCAGCATCAACGCCACTGGAAATAGTAGCTATCTTTCCCAGCAAGGCCAACTCCATTTCAGAGAAGTTTGTAATACAAGGTATGTCAAGGGAAGAAAACATGTTCGGGCTCCCTCCGTCACTGATAGAAACTAATTTAGAACTGCAGCACCTAGGGAATCTTATAAATGAGTAAACGAACTCCTGCAAGGAACTCTGAGTCAGCCAAAGGAAAGTAGGAAACTATCCACAAAATCCATGTATCACCATAAAGAACAAAGAATAAATAAATAGATACATCACCATAACCCTATCCATATTGTCCTCCTGGATTTTGTCAAGAATCCTTTTCTGCAAAGCACTCGACACAACTAGTGATAAACCTAACTTCATTTCATATACTGCCACTTGAATTGGCTGAGCCACATCAATAAACTCAGGATATTCATTTAAAAGACGGTCAATAAAACAGCTTGCTGTCTCCTGAGAGCACAAAAAAGAGTAAAATATTGAAATTAGGCAATAACATCAGTTTAATTAATGTGAATACATTGAATTGTGGATAACTATGTCTGAGAAAGTCTACCTGCCAGTTGCACACTTTGTCAACAACCAGTTGTAACTCCATGGCTTCACTTTTATTCACCAAACTTATTAAAGAGTTCACAAGTACAAGAAACTCATCACATTCTTTTCTCAGAGCTTTGAATTTTCCAGGATCAGGGCGAAACACAATCTATATGAAAAATCCAACTTCAGAACAAACAAAGAGAAACAAAATGGAAAAGAGTTCCAAGAGAACAAAAGAAAAAGTTTACGGACCTTCCTTTGCAACTTTCTATGTTCAATTTCTAGCTTTTCCAAAGCTTGGAATATCCTGTTATCACTTTCTTTTGAAGAAGACCATCCTGACAAATAATTACATTCTTGCCGAACCTATAAATGGCAGTATAAATAAATTTAAACCCCACACTCACAAACAACTTCAGAAAAAATTGATACTCACCCATTCTTTCTCCAATTAGATTAAAATGTGGTTTACAGGGAAAAAGTTTTGAGAGTTTTATTAATATTTTAAAATTTTATAATATGAAAGATAACAGTTTGGGACGTCCCAAAATGAGAAACATACAGATTCAACTTGGGACAGAGACACTACAAATAATCATTTCACCTTTTTAAAACGCCTAAATCATATAACTTTTATTTGTAGCTATATAAATATCCCCTTTCTGAATTCTGTTGTCCATATTTACACACGTTATTTCAACCCACATTATTGCAATTTATTTCACAAATGAGATATGATGAATTTATGGCAACTAATACCAAATAACCTCTCAAAGATGGAACAAGGAGTAGAGTAAGAGTCTTACATTCAGCTCAAGTTTATGAGAAACAATCTTTTCTTCCAAACAGGATAATTTGCAAGAATATTTGCTGGCAGGATCCAAACTATCACAGCTAAGCAAGAGATGAAATCGTAATCCTCCGATATATAACCAAGCAAAACCAAGGTTCAAGTATGACTCTACAAAAAAGGATCTCACAATTAAACCAAAATATTCAACAGGAAAAGAAAGTGTCTATCTTCAGAAATAGCTAAAATTAGAAGATGACGAAGTGGCACCAGTGGAGCAATTAAGATATAGTTGTCTGAGCAGTGGTTCAATGAGCGAAGGTGTCAATGATTTCAACCTTCCATGTCTTGATGATTCGATAAGAAGGCTCACATCCCCTAGACTTTTCTCCTATAAGCAAGATTAAAAATCTGTCACAAAATTAAAAAGGTTTTAACACAGGTAAAACACATCTTTCACAGAAAATCATACCGTTAGACAATTCGGAGAGGAATGAAGAATAGACTTGATTGAAGCAAACTTCTCAGCATCAAAAGATTTTCTATGAGAGTATATGATCTGGAAAATTTAGGCCATTAAGATTAGAGCATTTTTTTAATTTAATAAAATATATTGCAAAATTCACATAAATCAGCCACCTGCTGGAAGACAGAACGGGCGCTTGATAACAGGAAACTATTTGCATTTGTCCCTGGGGAAGAAATTTGCCAGATAACACATGAAGCAGCCTTAAGCTTTAAACCATGCATGGAAAAATCCTTGATATCTGGTGTACTTTGCCTAAATAAAGTTAAAAGGGTAAAAGAAAAGAGAATGAAAATCAATATGATAAAATCTTCAAGATTACTCCTAATGATACATTGCGAAATAAATGTATAAGTACTATTGACAAACCAAATGCTACTTGCCATTAATTAGAAAGGGCAGTTTTACTACATGTACAATATCAGTCAAATATATCTAATCGCATGATCTAGACTCAAAGCACAAGCAATGGAAATTGCAAATAAAGAAAGAACAGCAGTAAAAGGGAAATAGAAGAGAGAAGTTCTCATCCATTGTCTACACCACAATGTTGAAAGTGGAATGAGAAATCTACAAGAGAATTCAATCTGCCAGGCACTATTCCACACACATCAGAAAGATGTTAATGTGTTATAAGTGGACATTTTTTTAGCAGAAAAGCTAAAAGTGAATATTTATCTTACAATATCTTGGCAACGCTTTCTGTTATCACTGGATGAATAAGTAAATAGGGTAGCGGAACATCATAACCGTCAACAATTGAGAAATTCTGCAAAGGGAAGAAAAGCAAATGACAAGGGGCAATATATCCTTGAAATAAGAGTCCAGAGAATTTTAATAGACATACCTCGACAGAAGCAGGGTACTGGCTCCACAGTGTTGAATGCCACCAAAACCACATCTCAAGCACAAAACCAGAAACTTTTCTATGCACTATAACATGAAAAAATCAAGAAATTTAACTTCCTGATAAGAGAGCAAACAAAGAAATGGCAGAAATTTCCTCACCTCCATGCACTGATGTCCATGCATCAACTAACCACAGAAGTTTCTGATGCGGTACAAAAGATTGTGGAGGTCTTGATGAATGAGTCAATGAATATTTCAAGTCAGATTCCAAAAGGCTAGATATACCAACCAAACCCTGCAATTAAAGAAGAGCAAACAGTTGAGAGTGCCATGTTATGCTCTTTAAAATAATTAAACAAATGATAAAGCAACAACATTTGTATTATTCTTAGAGAAAAGATAATAGCATGAACCAAAAAGTTGTTTACTTACTCGTTTTAGTTCTTCACTATCAGCCAAAAGGAGCAAGGATAGCTCTTGAAGTAACTCCATATCAAGGAAACAAGAAGCACAGTCAACTATTGGAAGTATATCCAGCCAACTGTCAAAGCCAGACCTCGTGTGTAACATTCCAGAACTAAGAATACAACAAGCAGCTAAGTTTTCCTCATAAGTAGCATTGTCAGACCCATGCTTGTTCAACGATTTGCATTTCTCATGTTCAAACTTTTTCGAAAGCATCTGGAGATAACAAATTTATTTTCACAAGTGTCAGATAATTGTGCCCATAGACGTTCAATATCAAGTTCTTTCTTGGCCTGTGTTTAGAGTAAAGAAAAATCAAATACAAGCAGCAGACAACCTGATAGACCTCCTCCACTTGATGAGAAACTTTGATTTCATCTTCATCACCGTTAGTCATGATAAATGATGACATGCAAATGCCTAATAAAGAGGAAAACAGACAAAAGTGAGTAGCATAAAGCAATTTTAATGCTGAACAAAACCCCAAATGAAACATGGAAGTTCACCCATATACACCATATGCAAATTAAAAACGCAAACTTAGGACAAAAGTTGGAAGTATGGCTACTTAGAGCTTATGGTGCCCAATCAGCATTTATAGACTAGGAGCAGTTTTGAGTTGAACATTGTCAATCAGCTAGGGGTTTTTCCAAGTTACTAGCAATGGAATTAATATTTCCTTCATATCATTAACCAAAGCCTTATAAACACAAGCTTCATCCACTTGATTAGGATTCCTAGAAGGAACTTCATCCATAAACAAGTAAATAGGGAAGTTTGAAAACCGGAGCAAGTACCTTGTTAGCAATACACAACACAAATACTATCTCAATGCAACATGCCAAAAAATAGAAAGATTACAAGAATACAAAAGGGAATAAAATTTAGAATAGTGAAAGTACCTTCCAAAGCAAGGAAGCGAAATTCAGGATCAAAAGACGCCACCATGTCAAGGGGAAACTCATTGACTGCTATATATCAGATAATTCCAAACAAATAAATAACACAAGCACAGGTAAAACGAGAGGAAAAAAAAAATTCTAGATAGATGTCAGTATAATTAGAATACCCGTCTTACTGAATCTTCTCTTTGTTGGCCAAACTAACTCACACAACTTTAAAAGCTGACGCTGTTGATGATACAATTTGGAAGATGGGGGCATAAATGGGTGACCACCATGAACCCATAGCAATGATCTCTCGGATTGTAGGCGCAATAATGAATGTTCAGCTAGATTCTTGCTTACCTGTGGAGCAGGTAGCCAAAATAATTCATCCCCAAATACATCAAAGTTTTAAATTAAATTAAAAAGGCATAAGGTAGGGGGGGGGGGAGGAGCAAGCAACATATTGTTCAGTATGCTCACCAGCATATTAACTGCTAATGGACAAAAATCTTTCAGCTTTCCAGCATCTTTCAACAAAAATCGCCAAGAGATCAACAAGCGCTCAAGCTGCCATAAGACAAGACCTTCCCAAAACAATATGTGATCCTCAACGAGATTGGAGTATAACTGATATAATGTATCAAAGGAAGGAGACCCAACAAGCATATGAAGGATTTCCTCCTCCAAAGCGCGAAGAGATTCCAAAAATGGTATGAAACAACGTGACTCATCTGAAAAGTTATGGCTGCTTTCAACATTCCACTGTCGATAACTAAGTCTGACTAGGCTCACAGAGTGAATGGCGTTGTGGAGGAGTTTACTTGATGTGTTTGAATGATTTAATGAAGTTAAATCAACTAATTCCGAAGAAAGCATTGGAATTGGATGCAAGTCTAAATCTAGTTGATTAAGTAATATAAGCTCTTGACGACATTGAATTATATATGTCCAAATCGGATGCATCCTTTCCTGTTCAAGTAAAGTCAAAAAGGATTTGAAAAACTGACCATATGGCTCCAATTGAAAACTTAACCAGCTAAACCACTGAAGGTACAGCTGAAAATCGTTTTCTGTTGCCTGTTCCACTACCCAGTTGGCAGCAAAGAACATCATCTTATTAACGATATTCACGTTAAATTCTGTTTTTCCATCAGAGTCTGAAATCATTCCTTCTGAAACTTGAGGATAAGCAATTCTGTATAACATCTTCCAGTCTAATAAGTAAGTTCCCTTGCTGTCACTCCTAAGTAACACTTCTTCAACAGAATACACACCAGAGCTGATTGCAAGTTGATGTGATGCATATTGAGCTCCCAAGAACCCCAGATATGAGCAATTCTGCTTGACATAGGCATCTTTTGAATACCATGCAAGACCCCTCAATGTTAATGGCATTGGCCATCCTCCAGGCAAACATAGAGCAATACCCAGTGCTGAATATTCAGATCTATACAACTCAGTCACTGAAAAGTAGGCATTCTTTGCATGCTTGACAATGTTTACTCCTTCAGCCTCACCCAAAGATGAAAGATAGGTGTGCTCCCAACTTATTTCAAGACTCCATAATGGCTGATTACCATTAATGAGAAGGTGATGAAATAATTGGACCCATCGTGCAAGCTCAAGATAAGTTATCCGTACATTAAGGCGTGCACCTTCAACCATAGCGTAGACATGCGCTTTAGCCATTGACTCAACCAACTTAGCACCAGGAATGCCTGCAAGAACAAGAAATCTCTGCACATCTTTCATTTCTAACTCCTCAGAATTGTATCCACTACCCTCATCAAAAATCCAATATGGCTCCATCATGAATATTTCAACACCTCTGTTTCGCATTGCTCGAGATACTTCACCAAAGCTCGGATTTACAGTGAGAAACATTCTAAAATTCGAGTGTGGATGAAGAACAACAGGTTTTCCATCGACAACTCCACACTCATTGACAGTGATTGTTCCATCTGGTTCCACCAACGAGTTGATTCTATCAAGAACCTGATCCAAAACAAAATTACAAAACCCATCAGCTAGCAAAGAGGATAGTAACAAAGATATTACAAAATTTTAGACCAAACCACAAAAATCCGCATACCGTTGGATTACAAAGGTTTGCGTTCTCTAAGACAATCCATTCTCCATTTTCTATTGCCTTTATCAATAATCCTGTAATCCATTCAAACTTAGCAGAAAAAGGCCTTCTCTGGTGATCTTGCAATTTCAATATAGTCTTCATGGTTCTGTCCAGATCCTCACTTGTCCATGATATAGGCAAAACATGTTTTTCCAAATCAGACTTCAGCTGTTCAATGATACCAATCAATGAAGGAAAATACTTGGAAATGCTTTTCCAAGTCTCTGAGCAAATTGAAGAAAAACTTGGCATCAAATCAGAATTGACATCAGATATAAAAGCAAGCCATCCAGCAATTAAATCCTTTCTGTCAGTTAAAAATGTCTCCATCGAAGTCTCCAAAAGCAAACTGTTATACTCGTTCAGTACATGATCAACTTGAGCAACAACAGAACGAAAATTGCGAAGAGCATTATATTGCTCAAAGCATCCAAGCAATTCAGAAATGTCGGACGCTGACGAAAGATTTAATTCATGTAGTATATTGCCGGTAAGCTGAGCCAGCAGCCTTATCAATGAAGTTTTTCCCGACAATGGTGGGCCAATCAAGATGCACAACCATCCTCGTTGTACACAATGTGCAGCAGCTTCCAGGTTGCAAAGAACACTTGGCAGAACTTTAAGCTCACTATAAATTCTGGATGGCCGCATAAAATTTCTTTTGACAGCAACACTCCCAACAATCAAGTACTCAGAATTGACCTGCAACCTTGGGAATGGATTAACAGATGGTTTTACCCCAAAAATCTGTTCATACAGCTGCATAACTTGTCTGCGATCAGCTGCAGTACGCATTCTTTGAATATAAATGAGATTTAGAAAGCTATCAACTTGGCCCGATGTACCTAACATTATTTTACATACACTTAGTAACAATTTTTATAAAATTTAAAAGTATATATATCCTTGGTAGGATTATGCATATCGAAACAAAAGTTACAGAATACGACACCTTGTAGGATCTGGCATGACCTAAGCACATCACGCAGATTAAACTCCCATGGAGAGCCATTCTGAGCAAACTTGTGATACAACATGGTTTCCTCATGCAATCGTCTATTAAATGAGATCAAATTTGAAAGCAGATGACGTGGAATTGATGGATAAAGCGAGCTGCAGATAAAGAGATAGTCCTCCTCAACTAACTCATCAATATATACCTGAAATGGCAGAATGTTAGACAATTAATACATCATTCATCAACTAGAATGTATGTGATACTTTCATTGCAGCAGGTATTATAGCACACCAAACCAACCTTAGTAAAACGATTAAGAAAAGACTTTGGGAGGCCTTTCCTGCCACCACCTTGATAAGAAGGATTCTGACAAGAAAAAACTCGAAAAGATGATGGGCACCTATACGTACGACCAAGTTCTGGAATAAAGACCTCAGCTCGATGATCCAAAATCGCATTTAAACCCTAATAAATACAAAATATACAATTAGCTTTTTTCCTAAAAGAACTGAAGGAGTAACTAACCAAGGAGCCTGTAGCTCAGTAAAACTACTTAGAGAAAGCACAGCAACCATACCTCTAAAACAGATTGTGGAGCAAGATTAAGCTCATCCAGCAAAACCCAACAACCCTCCTTTAAAGCCTACACAACCGTAGTGATCTTAGCTACTTTTAAGTCCAATAAAGAAATTAAATGCTTCACTAACCAAAGATGCTTTACCTGCAATAAAATTCCATCAGACCAAGCAAACTTCACCCCTTCATTGCTCTCAACAGGCAAGTCAGATCCCAGCAAATCCATCATGTCAGTCTGCAGCAAATGTACAATAGATCTACTTTAAGAGACGGTAATTTGAAAAATATTGAAACTAAATCAGATGAATTACAAACCTGCTCAGATAAATTTATGCGTACAACTCTATGCCCTGAAAATTTTCCTAATGCAACTATCAAGCTTGTTTTTCCGACACCTGGACTGCCTTCCAATAAAACTGGGAAGTAGAGGATAATGTCAACATCCACCTAAAAAGATACTAAGGGATGCTAACTACCATATAGGTGATGGAGAACTGACCAGGCTTTGAGAGCTGCATGGCACGCAAGACTCTTAACGCATTTTTGCGTGTAGTTGGAGCCAAAAACTCAAATCCACCCGCCTCACTCTTTTCAGAACCTAGATACACAAGCAATTTAAGCCCTTCAATATGAGGATAAGACATAAAAAAAATATTAAGTAGTAGTGTTGCATGGATTAATAAGCAGACAGGGAATGGTTTAAAGAATTTTCCTTTTCTCCAATTGCCACAATAATACATAGTTGGAAGAACAGAATTCTCCTTTTCTTTCAATTGCCAAACCGAGTTATCAAAACTGATCTTAAAAACCAGCAGATAAAGTTGCCACAAGGTCTTGTGAAATAAGAGTTCTATAATTAAATAACATGAAAATGGAATACAATAAAATGCTTTTGTTGTGTTTTTCCAAAGTTGCCACAAGGTCTCGTGAAAGAATATTTCTATAATTAAATAACATGACAACAAAATAAAATAAAATGCTTTAGTTGTGTTTAGACTTTCCAATTCCCACCGATTACATAGTGGATTTTCATTGTAAAACGGATCAATACTACTTTATATTTACATTGGATAAAATAATCACCTGTTTCAATGTAAAACGGATCAATACCAAAGATATTGTCACATGGCATACTATTAGCATTATGATCTACAGGTGTTTCAGGATCACCCCAACCATAATTCTCCAATTTTGAAAGTTCTGGGTACAAGAAATTTGTACTGTTCACCTGCAGAACCAAAGGAACACGCACCATCAATCACTTGGCAACAATACGATGGAAAGCGAGAGTTCAAATCAAACATTAAACAACTACTTTTGAGCAAGCGACGCAACAAAGGCACAATAAATTAGTTTATTCTAAATGTAAAAGACTTCAGGACAAAGATATTGACTTAAAATTAACAGGAAAATGAAGAAAAATTTAGAAAAACAAATATCTTCTTCATAGTTCCCTACTGTCTTTCTCATTCATACACAACTTGTACTATATATCCAATCGACTTTAGTACAGGGTAAATTAACATAATTTTGCTATTTCCAAGCCATAGACATTGCAAGTTAGGTAATAAACTACCTAGACTACACTCACGCACAAATTATTGCCACAATTCTTTAACTAAAAGTAACAAAACTGAGATATATTAGGACCATGTTACCTGAAGCAGCTCTAGGAGAAAAGACAAACATCTTTCTCTTAACTCTCCACAGTCCTTTTTAGAAAGCCCAGTCCCTGAAAAACACAAATAAATAGGAAAGAAATGAGAGACAGAAACAATGATAAGAATCTTGATTACATACAAGGGAACCTAAAATCATCAACAAACTGTTATCAAAAAGACTAGCAAAAATCAGCAACTAATGCCAAGAGAAGTCAAAACTGACCATGAACGCTACTCTTAATGGTTTTAACTATCGAAAGCATGTTTCTGTTTAGTTGGGTATGATCATGTTACCAATGTTATGTTTACAACCACTTTCAGGCAGCAGTGACATAAGTGTTTCCATATAAGTTAATGGCAATTCCATAGCACATGTGCCTACAACATCTATCAGCTACGTGTTTCCATGTTCAAAGCTAAACTATGATGTTCCGCTCTAAATGTCAATCTTTAGCAAGGCTTATCATCTAATAGAATTATAAAACATGCCAATCACTGCTTCTCGGTCCTAGTTGATTACCCATGTGGAAATTTTACTCTTTCCAAAATCTGTAAAAGCTTGCGCCACACTATTGTCCATTATTGAAATTAGGAGGCAGAATAGAGCAAAATAGAAAACCAACACGAATTGTGACATTCTTGGAAATAGTGGTTGCTGCCTAAGGTATTAATAGAAGAACAATCCCAGCAGCGAGGTTCATCCCCATGAAGTTCAAAATAGCTTTAATCATAAAGCAATTTAGAAAAAGTAAAAGTGACATATACAGGGATTTGGAAAAAGGGGGGGGGGGGGGGGGGAAATAACTTTCAACCAGTTGCAAACAAAATGTGTAATGATAGAATTTAAAAGGATTTATTCAGAACTGTGATATGAAAGATTCTAGTGCCAATGAAACATTCCATATTACAATACAATATATGATATCGCAAAATTGTACCTAAACTTAGTCCATCAAGCAGAACAAGGAAGGCACCATGAAGGAATGCATGCTCCGGTCCTAATTTAGAAACGTCAACAAATTCAATCCAAGACAGAAGATCTCTGACAGTGAGGAACCTCCCAACTTGCAATTGATTAAACCACTGCAACGAACGGGAAACAAACTATAGCTCAGTAAATTAGACTTCTAAATACATATCAAACACTGTTAACGATTTTTTTGTTCTCTAGTCCTTTATCAACAAAGATGATTGAAAAAACTAAACAGATAGAAAGAAACTAAAAGGACTTCAGCCTACAGGAAATCGACACATTAAAAGAGATATTACAATCATAACCTATTGGCAGTCTAATGAGGAGAAAAGAAAAAACGTTATCCCCGGAGCTTCATCGCAAAAAATCACTGGAAGATACTTTAATCTTGCAAAGTTAATTCATCCTAGACTAACGTAAAGGTATGGTTAGCCAAGAATGAGGAATAAGATCAGAAAATACCTCGTAGAAGTTTACCATGGGATTAACAATATGAGAGAGCTCAAGGCGCAATAATCTGCAATAGAAATGAAATATAATTATAAAAGCACAGTGACCTTAGTGAACATCTTTTATTGGAAAATATGCATACCTATACGAAGCAATACTCCTAAGCTCACTCAAATCACCAACAGATGGAACCCATATCTCAGTAAACCTATTACGAAGTGCAGGTGATAATTCCTTTTTACCATAATCTCCACCAGGATTCATAGTTGCAAGAACTAAGAAGTTCTCATGAGCAGTAACTCTCTCTAGAACATCTCCTCCTTTCTCAGCCAAAGACTGCACACAAAACATTAAGACCGGATAAAAAGGCAGAACTAGCAAAACTAATAAACATGATGGCACTTGCAAAAGGTAGAAACAAGAGAATATAATCCGATATTTTAAGATTCCCTGCCTAAACTACTCTACAAAATGGCAATAACAGGTCGATACAGCAGCTTAAATTCAACATGCAACATCAGAATATCATATAATCAACGTCTTTTAACTTCCCACCTAAATGCACAGCACAAAGACCAAAGCCTTTAAAAGAATCACATACCAGTTTTCTTTCTGGCTCCAAGACACTGTTCAACCTTTCCAGTACACTATCATCAGCCAAGGAAATTTCATCAACAAGAAACAGATCACCAGCCTTCATAGATTGCACAAGAGGTCCATCTTGCCACGTAAACATGGACTGCCACTGGCGGTGAAACAGAGTAAGTTCCTGTTTCACCTCTTCTAAAGTATCTATATCTTGCAAAGTGACTTCAGGATGCGAAAGAAGGCCTTGTCTGTACTTATTGACAAATAAATCGAGGCGGTCAAGGGTTGTGGAAGCATGACTAATATCTGAAGAAATATCCTGCAACCAAACATATTTGAGACACTAGTTGTTATCTTACAGGAATCAGAAATAAGCTAAGATAGCAAGAGACTATTTTAGTCAAAATATACTAACCAAGTATTGAGGGAAGTGAGTAAGTGCCTTCAAGAGCTTCAATCTCTCAGTCACACTTTTGTATTCTGATGACAACCTTGATCTATCCCGAATTGGATAAAAACCCTGTTAAACATTTTCATTAGAAAAATTAAAGCACTTAACTTTCCAGAACAAAAGCTTTGGGAACCCCAAGAGAAGAAAAAAAAAAGAAGCATACGAACCCCAAGAAAATCAGATGTTTCAGTGTACTGGTGACAGTTCAAGATGTGTAAATTTAATCCCAAGGCAAAACTCAGTAACTGGCACACAGTAGTCTTCCCACCACCTGTTTCACCAACAAGAAGCACTGGCTCACGAAACTTATAGCAACGTCGTACCAGGAAGTACAATCTTCTCATGCTTTTAGTTAGAATCACACTGCAATGAATGAGAATATAAGGAGTAAAATAAACTATAACCGAACTAAGCAGAGCCAAGAGAAAATTAGACAGGTCTGTGAGTCCTTACTTTCCAAGACTCTCTGGAACAGGGTCCTCAATCAACTCCTGAAGGAAAAGAAAAGGATAGCAGAAAATGTGTTTCAGATTCTAGAACCTTCTTAAATTGCTAAATACAGGAATTTATCAACCTAGTCCAGCTTACATGTAAACATTAAAAGAATTGGAGTAAGCACACTTTTCTACAACTTACTGAATATAAAACAAAAGATGGGAAATAATGATAAAGACAGAGATAAATAACAACATAGAAGCTCTACAACTGAAGAATTGACCTTATTAGTCACTTAGATCTACTGATTAATGCTGGTGAGTACATTACATAATAAGACCACATTTGCTACAATGAATTATCATCATTCAAAAAGCAAATTAATTAAACCAAGATGAACCCAGCAACTTCCTGAATAAATCAACAATTAGAAACAGAAAAGAATCTCATCATAGTTAATAGCAAGGAAACAACACTCAGCCCCTTTCATATTCCCAGAGCTGCCCATAGAAACAGATGAGGAGTTAGCAATGCCTAAATACTTCACTAATAAATAAAATTAGGCACTTAAGCCTTAAAACACTTGTACATTAACAGCATACAAAATCTGCAGAATTTAAACTTGCTCCCATAATGCACCAACATGAAATGTAATGCATAAATATGAAACCCAAAAAACCAAAGAGTGCAAAATTGCAACGCAAAAGACAAATAATAAGCATCAAGCATTAGAAAACATCTTGATCTGGTAGACAACTCACAGGTTTGTATAAGTCATCAAGTTTGACTCGGAGATGTCTCTCCAACACTGCTTGAACTACACATTTCTCGTCCTCCACCCGGAGCCTCTCTGCCAACAGGTGATAACCATCTCTTGCCAAATCTTCAATAGTTGTCCCGGAAATTCTGAAGCGATCAGCCCAACGGAATAAGTCCCTTGGAGTTATAAAGCCATGTTTTCCAGCAAAGACTTTGCTACTCTGGCGATGCAGCTGCAGCTCCTTCATAACCTCAACCATTTTCTTGGCATAGGTTTCAGGTATTTGACACCTTTGCTTTAGAATAGTACTCAATTCATCTTCAGGAATTTCATCAACATGAATCTCCACAAATCTGTTGCGAAATGCTCGAGAAAGCATTTTACGCCCACCATAGAAAGTAGGGGGATTTTGGGTAGCAAAAAGCATAAAATTTGGATGAGCCCGAATTGTTTCACGCAGTTCAGGCACAAAGAGCTCCCTGTCGCATCAAGCAATCTGTTTAGTGCTTCTAGGACATCAGTCGGTGCCAAATTTAGCTCATCCAAAACAATCCATACCCATTCGAACAGCCTTAACCAACACACCCTCTTGAAATACAAAGTTTCCCCATGTGCATCAAACTATGTATGTACCCTAAAATACTCCTGGAGATCAGTATGTTCATGATTATTTATCCTC
>AWWV01010538.1:0-41750 GCA_001974805.1 Corchorus capsularis | reverse complement strand
TGGTCTTTCCGCTAGAAGTTGGACCCTGTAAGAGAACGGGATATCTTTTTATAAAAACAGCACGTGACAAGTTTCCAAGATGCTTCTTAACACTCTTAGTCAATACATAGTTCTTCAAGAATCCATCAGAGCTGGAGTTCTCCTTAATCATCAAGTAATGATGAAAAGGTACATCTAAAGGTTTATTTCCTCTTAGCAGATACTGCAAAATCCTTTGCTTCATTTTCTTTGAACTGGGCCTATCTAATAAACTAACAAAAAACATACAGAATCCATCATAAATTGCATTCTGAAACCCAAATTTTCTTTCTGCCTTCTTTGTAAATTCAAGTGCCCTGTACAGAGACCTTAAACTGTACTGTGGCTTTTGATTAGCACCGTCTTGCAGCCTTTCCTCAGAATCCTTCTTCGCTACTTTATAAAAGCACCTAATTTTTTCTACTAATTCACTATTTGATCCACTATCACCCAAAAAATTTTGAATAAAAACATCCAAATCATGGTCATCCAATATATCATCAACATAGTATTCTGTAAATCTACTCCGTAAAGCATATGGCAAATCCCGCTTCCCAGCATCAGTTGCAGGATTCATGCAGGCAAATACACGAAAGTTAGGATGCCTATTTATGTTATTGACATCACCTCTTTCAGCCAAACAAAGTGACCCATTCTCACCCTCAAGAACACCAATCAGTCTCTGCAAAGACTCAGGAGGTGCCAAATTCACCTCATCAAGCAAAATCCATTGACCATTTCTAAGTGCAGTAACAAAAACACCTTCGATGAAGGAAAATACCATTCCAGAAGAGGCGATCTGCCTGTGGGCAGTTTCAAGTCTCACAGAAAAGTCTTCCCAAGCATCTGCTGCATTCTTTTCTACATCTAAAGGTTTCTTACGCTTTTTGTCAAATCCTAATTTCACATCTTTCACACGCTTTTTTTCAAAAAATTCAACACCATGCCGAATACCACGAAGCAACTTCTCCCAATTCTTACTGTCCAAGGCCTCTTTTAAAAGAGCAAAATATTGAGGATTGCGCTGCATATAAGAATTCAAACAGCAGTGTAGTATAAGTTAATCTACACACCTTAAAAGACAACAAAACGAAACGAAACGAAACAAAATATTAAAATTATGCGTACCTCAATAGAAGATGTCTTTGAAAAAAGAAATTTAAACTCATTATATAGGGGAATGCAAATAGACTTCGAATCCATTGGCTTAAACCCTCCTAATAGATCAGCTGTATCACTTTGCTGACTTAAGTTCTGGAACAGAAAAGGGACTCATGTCAGTTTACTATACGTAAGAGCCAATTAATCAGCACCATGTGTGAGTGAATCATACAGATACTCAACCAACATACCAAAACAGTAAGTTTCTGACCCAGCCTAGCGGCTAGATTCTGCACAAGTGTAGTCTTGCCGGTCCCAGTTTCACCAACCAAGAGAACAGGCTCATTGAACTTAACAGAGCAAGCTATTCTCTCAAGTATATGCAAAGAACTATGAATCTTAACAAATCTCCTTTCATCATATAACTGCAACAATCATAAAATGTTTAAGAAGTTAAAGCGACCCGAGCTAAATTATAGCAATTCAAAATGCTTGCTACTAACAGTTGCTTCAGTCCGTTGAAGAATGACTCGACCAATCCTAAGCTCTGATCGCAAATCCTGCAATTTGGTTTACAAGATGATAATCAGATTGTCAACTGAAAAATCATAAATGATATAACTGACAACTTCTTAAAATAATAGCCACCTGAATTATAGGTTCATCATGAGGATACAGAGATTCTGCCCGAGAAATTGGAACTGCCCACTTCTGTGCAATTTCTTTCATTATAGTCAACCGATTTCCAATAGATGTTGAAAAGGCAGCAAAAACTTCCACAGCCTATAAGAACAAGAAAATAACTCTCCAAGAATAACATGGTAACTACAACATTGAGTATTAACACTGCTTCAAGAAAATAGGGTACATCCACTAAATTCATACCTCCTGATAAATAGCACAGCACTCGGAAGCTGTCAGATCATTACGTGTAGAACCAAAGCCCAGACAAGCAATTCTCGAACACCACTTCAGTAGATCCCTGTCATCAAAAGCCATAGAGGTCAAATTGAGTTGGTAAACATAACCACCGACCAAATCTCTAACACCAGCTTTTACCTTAATGAAAACTTGCTGAAAGCACTTAAGGAAACAGAGTTTCCAGGCTGAAAGCCCACAAGTTGGTGCAGACGGTTCACCCCTTCAAGAGTTTCTGAACCAAAAATATGCTTAATAAGTAAAGGATGTTATGGTTTAAGGTCAGAGCTCCATGCAGAAAGATTTGACATACCTGCAAGCTTTTCTGCAAGAGGCTCCAAACTTGAATACCATGCTTTTACTATCTTTTGTAAGTCTTGGTTCGTTGGTGGCTCAATCATAACTTTCCTCCAAAGGCCTCCATTTAAATTCCCACCTACCACCCAGGTGGAAACCATTACTTAGAGAACATGAACCTTAACAGTCTATCCTTGACAAGGACAACTATTTAATTAACAAAATGGTAGCCATGTCATAGCATCATAGGTAGAAATTTTATGCATAACCACATTTAAAGAGGGCACGCATTTTCACACTCAAAATCTCCATAGCATTTCATCCAACACTGTGCTAAATTCATATCAAAATGCTCATATTAGGATTACTAAGTTTTTATACATACAAAAAATTATCAGACTTAGTGTTCTATGATAACTTGAGTTGTTTAAGAAATTCCTGACAAGGCCAACAGTCTAATGATCTGTTAGTATAGTGCTTGATTCTTAGCTCCAATGACCAGGGGTTTGAGCCCTGGCAACCTCAACTGCATAAAGCAAATTTCTTACGAACCTTTTGTTAATTAAATTGCAATCAACCCATTTATTCTTAACACCCAATCCAAACTACGAACAAAGAGCGGGTTTAAAAGGAATAAATACCAAAGAAATATTTTCACTATTATAAAATAGCCCAGCAAATACTAGCAACATGCGTGTGTGCAAACATGTGTCTGGAAGAGAGAGAGAATGATGATGATGATGATGATGATGATGATAAGTCAAAATAAGCAATCAACAGATGGGTTTATTAAGTAACAATACCTGCAGTGCCCATTCATTATAAAGAAAACCTAAATAATGATCAAAGTTTTTAGCAACCAAGATCAAACTAGAAAAAGCTCATCAGAAAGTAAGGTAACCTGAAAAGAACATAGTTGAACCAAAAGAACCACCCAGGAAACTTCGTAAAAACCAAACCAGATTCATAAGCCAGAGTCCGGCAGAATCCCAAAGTCATCTTTCACAACATACACCATAAATAGACGAGGCACAAAAATTAAAGCCAAAGGAACAAATGATCAAGAAGCACGGAAAAAGCAACTAACAATACTTAAGATATATGGAGAACGAGATTGGTTTAGCAGACAACAAATGATCAAGATGCACATAAAAAGCAACCAACAATATTTAAGATATATGGAGAACGAGATTGGTTTAGCAGACCTTCTAATCCACGAGATATATCACTTTTAGATGTAGAAATTGTTGAAAACAAACGAAAGCTTTCTGCCACCCTAATTTCCTGCACAACACCCAGATGTTTTATTATTTTCTCAAAACATAAAAGCAATTAAGCCATTTTCTCAATCTTGTTATCTGTGTGCCTCTCTAACATATACCATGAGTGTAGACAAGATTAGACCAGCTAGAAGAAGCTCTTTTCACAACTCAAATAGAAAAAATTACAAAAATGGTAACAAAACAGCATCACTATCAACGGAACTTATATTTAAAAAAGAAATGGAAACACTTTCTTCAATAGGATAGAAAGCTGCATGGCAACAGGCCTTATTACTCAGGTTCAGCATCAAAAACTTATAACAAGGAGTCCCACAAAAGGCCACCCACCTATTAAGTCCCTACTTATTCTTGTAAACATAAAGAACTACAGTAGTTTGAAAATAACAGCCAGTCAGAGAAAACGCGCATACATGTTTCAAAATAGCAAACAGCCCAATCAGGGCCAGACTAACACATACAATTGACCAAGTGAAATCAAGGAGGCAAACATACTAAAGGAAATTTAAAAAAGAAAAAGAAGGGGAAAAAAAGGTTAAAAGAGAACTTCCTATCCTGGCAGCAACCAGCCTAGAGCATTATTGAACAGAAAGAAGAGTTTCATGATGGAATTTCAAAATAGAGTTGCATACCTCTCCAAAACCAGTTACAAATAAGCTTGAACCCTCAAGCAATGGTAACATCATAGATAGCACATCAGATGGTGCTTTGTCAATATCTTCAAATACAACCCAATATCCATTTAGAACAGCCTGTGGATTTGAAAGGAATTTTAATAATTCACATATAAGCAGGCATAAAATTTAGAAGTCAAAATTAAAAAATAGAAGCTGATTAAAAGGGGAACAAACCTGGGTGAGAAACCCAGGCTGCCATCTAAATTCACCAGGTTGCTCAGTACAAACATAACTCCCAATCAATGTTCTTCCGTCAATTTGATCATCCATGTGAAGAGAAAGTACTACATATACAAGGTAACCATGAAAGTAATACTTTAAACGACCAAAGCACACATGAAAGCAAGACAGAGGGGAAATAATACAAATCATAATACGTCAAGATAACTTAAGATTAAACATCAAGTAAGCCCTAACATAAGGACCTAAAATTTGAGACTACCTTTGTTCACAAGAATATATTAAGTAGGTAATGGGTACAAATTAGCATTAACCACCTTAAGAATACTGTTAAGATCAACCGCTGATTCAGCAATCAGCAATCTTAACACACTGTAATTTTATTTACCCACAGAACATAGGAACCTTAACTGAAATCTCATCCAAGATAAACGGATGCTTATGCAGAATAAAAACCCAGATTAAGCCAATTTGACAATTATTTTTCCATGTAACTGACTCTGTTGGCAGTATAATGAAAACAAATGTATTCTCTAATAGTGACTAAATAGTCAATATTGTCTTCCTTCCATCAAACCATCATCATTTTTCTAAGATTACAAACATAAGGAAAAGACAACTAATAAAAGAATATCTGGGAAACAAAAAGGGAAAGATAGAATACCTTGGTTCCCGCTATCACGGGCCATCTTGCTAATTAGGGCAGATTTCCCAGCACCAGCAGGGCCATGCAGAAGAACAGGCCATTTTTGACTGACAGCCAAAAGAACCATCTCAAAACTCCGTTTTAATGTAGATGTCATGACAAATGGATTTCCAGCTGATTTATCATCCCTGGATCATAAAAAGTAAGTATAACACTAAAAGCTAGAATGATGGCCATTTCTTCTCTACAGTAAAGCCACCAAAATCACAAGGAAAGAAAGACAATTGTAAGCAAGAAAAGAGAGGGGGGGGGGGGGGGGGGGAGACGATAGATGCTTTCTTTTCTTGTGCAAATGAAAATTTCAGTGAATTAGGCCAATGTTACTTACCATTCTACCAATCTCCTACTTCTTAAAGGAGGCTCATTTCCATGAGATCGTGATGATGTAAAAGAACAAAGGCCAAAAGATTGCAGACAGTTTTCTTGACTGAAAGCAAGTTCTCTATTTTCAGGATCCAATCTAATGTTTTCAAGGGTGCCAATATATGCACCAGCCATCTCTACAGCTATATCTTGACAGAACTGCTCCCATCTGACAAAATTCAAAACAAGATTTAACAAAAAAACAGATTGCAAACTTTGTAAGGCTTTATCTGGCCTTAGTAATTGGTTAGAAAGCTATACAGACCGCAATGAACAAGAATGTGCTTCGTCAGCAACCACACCAAACTTTGCAACCGTTCTGTCATTCATTTTCAAGACAACAGATAGTATTTGTATACCACACCACCTTATGTCCATAATATCCTTCTGAAACTTGACATCACTGCCTTCATCGATATTGACAACCTTCTTTACAAGGTCCAAGAAACATGACCAATCCCAATATTTAGAGAATACCTCCGTTCCAGCAATCAGAAGGCGATAAGATGTCCGTACGACATGCAAGTAATAAGTAATAACCTGATTTTAAGAAAGAAACTAAATAGTGAATGGGAAGCAAAATAAAATAGTCAACTTCTAGTATGATATAATAGAACCATGGAAGTTACTATTCAGTACAGTGATCTATGCACTTATTTCTTTTTTATTATTCCGGATGCAATTATTACTTCACTAAATACTTCTATTTCCAGCAGCAGATACACCAAGAGAAATGGATGCATAGACCACAGTCAGAACAACATAATGCACCACAGTATAACAAAAAGACGATAGATGACCATTATTTTATCTCCCAGTTCAAACATTTTAATCATGCTTTACAATCACCGCAAAATTGTAACACATTCAACCAACAATACATTGTAAGGAAGAAAATAAATTCTGATTCTGACAAGAGAAATAAGCTAAGATCTTACTTACCTTGCCAGATAGCTCAATAACACTCCCTTTCATCAAAATGCGCTCAAAAGGAGGGGGAGCAAATTTGAAGTAATTTAATATAGACCTGGTACAGAAGAAAGAAATGCATACCTTAATTTCAAATATTACGGCAATTTCTATTATAAATATAGCACATAGGATAAAATTTATATACATGTCAAAACTCAGACAGCAATTAACAGAAGCATGCATGAAAGATGAAGTCCACATGCGCACTAAACTTTCTTAAAGAAGCTTCTCCTAACAACCTTCTCCTACCAAGAAGATTAAATAAACTTAACAAATTCAAAGCTAAAAAGTAGCAAGAGGACAAGCAATGCACTCAGATTCTTGTAAGCTAATCAGATGAGAAGTATAAAAATAAAAACTTTGTTAATCATAGCAATCAGGGATTGAATAAGTGAGCTCCTCTTCAGAATTAGCTAAAACTTAAAAGGAAAGGGTAAGGCAACAGCGAAAATGCAGTCTTCAGCTAGTGCAGAAACAGAAGGTTACACAATATATAGTTACTAATTTTTCCTTGCAGCAAGTTAGCTCATCATGAATATAAATAACAGGAAAAAATAACATAAATTTACCCCAACAAAAAAGGAACCAGATCAAGGGCACGACAGAAGGCAAGGCAAGCAAGCTCATGAAGATCTAAACCCCTCCCATGTTGAATATGGAATTCAATAACATTAATAACTTCATCATCATCAAGATATCCTGATTCAGTGACGGCAAGATCTGAATTGAACCTCAAATTTGGCACAAGCCGAAGCAAAGTCACAGCTTTGTTCACTACTTTCTGTGTGATTGGGCGAAAACACCCAATCAATGGAATTGTATATCTAGGGTGCAGAAGCAACTCTGCCAAACAATTCACCACTTCTTCCTCAGTCACCAGCTGTCCCTGTCCCAGCCCAATCCATAATAGCAAATTAGTTGAATAGAAAGCAACCATTACAAATTACAATAACAAAAATCCTCATGGTTTGAGAAAAACGAAGCCAAACGCTATTACGCAGTAAAACGAAATGCCATAATGATCTTCCAACGAAATTAAAAATTTGTAGCAAAATTATCAGCCAAATTAATCTTGCAAGTCTTTCTAAGTCTCAGTATTCTTCATATTTTCCTTTTCTCATCAATCAGACAACTAAAGGAAAGAAGTCAAGAGAAATATAAATTCCACCGTCTAAATAGGAAAAAAAGAAACAATAGAAACAATTTGGAAAATGAAAATGAAAATCAAAGTAAATAAAATTGGCTTATGATTATAAAATAAGAAAATTTACTCGACATTGGCATCTCCATAATTACCTCTACTGAAGGTAAGATTTCTAAAACATGTACTACATCCTTCTTATTAATTTTCTCTTTTTCTCTAAACAAAGATATGCAAAACCTCGAGGAATTTAAAGCACTACCTTTTTGGCAAGCGACTCAAACCGCGGAACACTCCCAACCTTAGGGCAACGAGCAAGAAATCTCCGGAGTGACAGTTCTACACTAAATCCCCCATCTATAGACATTTTCCCTTTAAACAACAAAAGTGAAATCAACTATACTTCGGTTAATTAGGAAAACGTTGTTGTTATATCCAAAAGAACCCCAGACAGCAAAAAATAAATGCAACCCAGAAACGACTCCACGCGGTTTTAACCTGCAAAATCAAGTTCACAAGGAAAAAAAGAAAAGAAAAAGAACCCTAAATTCTTAGGTGAGTATATAATCGAAAAGAAAAAAACCTAAAATTCTTAGGTGAGTATATAATCGAAGAAACACGAGCTTTGTATCTTAGGTGAGTATATAATCGAAGAAACACGAGCTTTGTAGTTTCTGGATTAATGGTGTTTTTTGGAATTTTCTTTTGGTTTAATTTGTTCACTTTTTGCTTTTACTTTTCTTTCTCAGGGATTAGGGTTTTAGCGCAGATGAAGACACGCCGTTTCCATATATTAGTAACACAACGTACTTATATAAGCGGTAAGTCGGCGGTTTTCTTTTTGTTGTAGTCCGGGGCCAAAGCCCAGCAAGAAACAAGTCCGATAAAATCGGGTAAGATGATATTATTAAGCCCGGGGCTGCATAGGATTTGAAGACCTTTCTTTTGTTGCAGCTCCACTTAGCAAGACAGTCGGCCATATTTTTCTCCCTTGGGAATATATGAAAGTTTCCAGTGCCAGTCCTCCGAGAGAAGTTCCTTGATTGCATTGATGGAGACCCTTGCTTGATCGCCTGGACCGAGTTATTGGAATGAGATTCAATCTCCAGGAAATCCATTCCCATCTGTCTGACGCCATGGAAGATAGCCCACAATTCTGCGCTGTCGATGCTACAGTTTCCGATATTGAGTCCGAAATGAATCCAGTGAGCCATCGACCTTGTCCGATGCCTCCTGGCTCCTGCAGCTGCAGCGAGCGATGTTCCTCTGCTGAGCTGGACTCTTGTGCTGAGCTGGACTAAATCGGAGAAATATTGCCTCGACGCATGATCCGAAATCCAAAGCCCAATTAAACATATGAGCCCAACTTGTACTTCTTTGTTACAGACAAGCCCGAACCATTTTCATACAAAAAGGACGAATTTTGAATTTATAAGCCGAAATTAGATACCTGAAAGCCCAATTTTCCATTATTAGATCTTCAACTTGAATAATACTACCTATAAAGTTGCGTTTAGTGAATTTTGAGAGAGCCCATCCAACATAATGGGCTTCAATCTATATCATGTTGGGCTTTATGGACTTCTCTTTTAATCTCAAAAATTGGACGTGGATTGAAATTCACTTTCACAATCTTTGCTTACATTTTCATTTCTTTTTTCTAAATCTTATCTCATTGCCAGTTGATTAGAATAGATAATAATATATGTTGAGTTAAGAAGACTTGCATGTTTAGTATGGTCAAAGAAAACGAAAACAGGATTTTGAAATGTCTTGGTAAACATATATACAAGTCAAAGTGTCTAGTGGTCATTGGCTCATTGCTCTAATTTAAAAACGATAAATTATTTTTTAAGGGAAAAAAGGAAAAAGAAGAAGAAGACTCAAGACGAGTCAAAATCGGTGTTGGCTAATCTTTTTCTTTTCTGCATGACAAAATTACAAAACTAGCGGCCCACGCGTCACACAGAAAGCGCAGCCTTAAAACAAAACCCTAAAAACCAAATAAATTCAAGCAGCCGTCCTTCGCTCTCTCCACTCTTTCCCCTCTCCCTCTATTCGCAATCCTTCCCTTTGTTCATCACCGGATTCTGACGTCATGGCTCAAAATTACCACCGTCTCGTCAGTTCCGCCGTCCTCATCCAATTTTTCCGACCGACAACGATTATCACTACCATTTCAACTATTATTACTATTACCATTCACTGAATAATTAAATTCAATCCTTGGATTCTCACATTCCCAACTTTAAAGTATATAGACTGCCGAAGCCAAATTCAAGCGTTTTCTGCAATATTATTGTTCGGACCGTGTTGGCTGTAACCTCGATACCACTTGGGCTTCCGATTAGCTATTTGTGCGGTTGAAAAATGGCTATTTTGAAGAGCTGTGGCATTTGCTTGAGAGAGTCTACTGTCCTACTTCCGCGTCCCAATGGCGGCGAAAGTTACAAGAGGTTCTTAACATTCATTCCATATATATAAGATAAAGATAAGATATTGTTTTTATTTTAATGGCAGTATTCGCTAAATTAGCTAATTAATTTATTAATCAGTGTTGTTTATTGGCTTATCTGATTGTAGTATTAAGCAGAAAACTTTTACGGTCTCATTCTTTTCTTTATAGGGTTTGTGATGCCAAGAACTAGTTTCGGAATAGTCACATATTTTCTAATTCTAAACCGTGTAGACATTCTGATTTATTAGTATTTTTTTGAAAGGGTTTTACTCGTTTCTTGTTTGTCAGCTCATCCTTATTGGGCGTTAATGAGATGCAAGCTCAATCTTAGTTGAAAATTGAAGATTTTCTATCTTCATTATTTGATCATTATCTTATCTGTTTGCTTTGTAGCAGGAGAAATTTAAGATGGAGGTCTCCACAAGCAGCAGTTATACCTAATTTCCATCTCCCAATGCGTAGTTTTGAGGTTAAGAACAGGTAATTCATAAACTCTGTTATCTGATTGATTGATGTTTTACTAGGTAGAATTGATTGCTGTTGTGATAGGATTGCATCTCTACCTTTATTTTCTACTTGCATTTAAGTAATCCCTCAAACATTAATGTCTGCTATGTGCCTATATGTCCTTGTGTTTCTTTGTTGCTTGTTTGCATAGCAGCTGTAATGAATATGTTGTGGGTGAGCTTAGAGGTTCTTCTGTTATTCATACTTTTGTCTGGGGGTGCACTTCATACACTCTTGTGGAGCATTTGAAGCCTGAGTGAACCTTAAATGATTTATGCAAGAAATCATAATTTTGTTTAGTGTCTCTTCATTTTTGTTATAATCTGATCTTTGGAGCTGGGAAGGGTGTAATGCACCATATTCGGAGAAGTTTTATTTCATATTGCTTATGATGGTTCTGTGATATGCATTTCAAGTGTGAGATGTGAATGTTCAATTGTTGGTGTCTTATTCAATAGAGGGTTGGTTCACCTTCAGAACTAAATTGTTTATGAGAGCAGCATCTTGTTTTTAAATTAACCTTTTTTTATGAAAGAATTGCTGCTGTTTATGATCTTGCCTCCTTCATGATTGCAGGACATCATCAGACGATATAAAATCTCTTCGATTGATAACGGCCATCAAAACCCCATATCTACCAGATGGAAGATTTGATCTTGAAGCATATGATGACTTGGTGAATATGCAAATTGAAGATGGTGCTGAAGGTGTAATTGTTGGTGGTACAACTGGTGAGGGCCAGCTGATGAGCTGGGATGAACACATAATGCTTATTGGTCATACAGTCAACTGTTTTGGTGGATCAATCAAGGTAATTGGTAACACGGGAAGCAACTCAACAAGGGAAGCAATTCATGCCACTGAACAGGGTTTTGCAGTCGGAATGCATGCTGCTCTTCACATCAATCCTTACTATGGCAAAACATCTCTGGAGGGCTTGGTTTCTCACTTTGAGAGTGTGCTTCCAATGGGGCCCACCATCATATACAATGTGCCGTCACGAACTGGCCAAGATATTCCCCCACGTGTCATCAACACTATAGCACAGAGTCCTAACCTGGCTGGTGTGAAGGAATGTGTCGGAAATGACCGGATTGAGCAGTATACAAATAATAAAATTGTAGTGTGGAGTGGGAATGATGATCAGTGCCATGATGCAAGGTGGAGCCATGGGGCTACTGGTGTAATTTCTGTTACAAGCAACCTTGTTCCTGGTTTGATGCGAGAACTCATGTTTGGAGGGACAAGTCCTTCACTTAATGCAAAGCTCCTACCTCTGATTGATTGGCTATTCCAGGAGCCTAACCCCATCGGGCTAAACACTGCCCTTGCACAACTTGGTGTTGTGAGGCCGGTTTTAAGGTTACCGTATGTACCTCTTCCTCTGGCAAAGAGGGTAGAATTTGTTAATCTGGTCAAGGAAATCGGGCGGGAGCATTTTGTCGGAGAAAAGGATGTCCAAGTTCTTGATGACGATGACTTCATCTTGGTTGGGCGGTATTAGTTAGATGTCAATGTTTAGGGGTCTTGTTTTGTTACAATTTCTAGTCTGGGATTTCATATTTTCGTTTATAAAATTACAAATAAAGTCTACCTGGTTGTTTAAGTTATGACTGCAAAAACAAGACTACTATATATCTATGCTATTGATATAATGCTTGCTGGATATTGGAGTTTTGCTTATTCGGCCTTGTGCCTCTTCGCATTTCCACTTGTATTAGACAAGGACAGTAAAACTTACACCCTTATATTTATGCTACTCTCACACATTATGACATTCACAATATTTCAGCTAAGTGACTGCGCATTTGGCTTTAAATTTACTTACTATTGGCTGTGTGACCACGTAAGTGATGGTTTTTTTTTTTTTTTTATACCGACGCAAGTGATGGTTGTTTCTACTAAATTAGGAAAAAATAAGATTTAAAGTTGTTTAAATTCTCATTAATTCAGGATTTAAAGTTTTAATAGCATCAAGATGATGATTATATTGTTCCTACGCTGAACTGAATGAAAACCAGACATTTTTTTTTTTGGCACAAAGAGAGCAAGAAAACCAGAGACTAGGTATAAAGATTTAAAAGACATGAAAAGAAAAACACAAAGCATATCCTTTATTCAAGTATACAGAACAGAGAGAACGAAGGTCGAAACAAAAAGTGCATATTTGGGACGACAGATCATATATTTAGTTTGTCTCTGGTTACCTTTCAGAATAATCAAACAAAAACCCTTTTTTTATATTTTCAATTTGAGAAGATACTACATAGTATATTTAATTAATTACTCTTATATAGTACACTTGGATTCATTCATTAAAAACCCAACAAAAGACAAGAGCATGTAAAAAGTTAAAACTGCATGCAGCTGCTTAAACTGATCTACACCAGAAACCAAACCTTCTTCCATGTTATTTTCCCACTGATCTCTATGGAATACACAGATAATTAGAACTGAAAAATATTCCCAACCCAATCTATAGCTAAAATAAACAAACTTATTTTAAAGGAAAATAAAAGGTTCTAAAAAGAAATGAACGAAATTTGAGACATATTCTAATATATCACTCTCCCTATATCCATCAGCAGCAATTAGCATAGTCTTATACTACATGATGCCAACTACGTAGTAGTCTTTAATGGGGATAATTAGAAACCTTCTTTTGCAGCTGAGCTAAAAGGGTTTGGTTTTCCTGGTGAAGAAGAAGAGCTTTCTTCCTCAGCCTTTCGTTCTCTTCTATGATGCTTTGATTTTCCATGTACAGTTTCAAGTTCTTAATCTGCATAATATCTGTCTTAATCCCCACAACCATCTTCTTTGTTCTGCCCGCAGTTCCCTTCCTTAATAACCTTCTCCACCTATAATTAATGCATTAATAACATGTTCTTAATTCTCTGTTATTTAATGAGACAGAGTAAAAACAGAGGGAAAACGAAAGACGAAAGAAATTACCAACCTGTTGAGTCTTGGAACACGAATGTTGTGTCGCTTGGAAGGACGTTGTCGGCATAAGGAATAGAAGGAAGTGCTTGGAATAATCAACTTTGAAGAATTAATAATGCACATGTTTATAAACTCTAAAGGGCTAATTTAATTTCCTTTCAGAGGGAAATTTTGGGTTTGCGAGAGATGAAGAAGAATGGGGTTAACGAAGGAGAGTTATATAGGTGAGGAAATTGTGTTTGTATCTTGAGAAAGAGAGAGAGAAAAAGAAAGAGGCTTTTCATAGTAATGATGGCACAAAGGAATCATGATTACCAAGGGGCAGCAATAGATGGAAGAATGCAGAGGGAAGAAGGGAAGAAGAAAAGGGCTCTATGTGAATTTTTTTGAAGACTAAATAAAAGCCCAAAGGGGGTTGGCTGGCTTGGGCACACAGAAAAGGACTATTCCCTCAACCATGTTCATAATATCATTTCACTTTTTTGAAATTTTAGAACTTTCCCCTTCAGTTTCTTAACCGTTTGAAGGGTCTTTTCTCCCTCCTTCCTCCTGTTAACCATAAACAGCCAAATCTTGGATACCCTTTTTTTAATACAACAAGTTGATGTTATCATTGCTGTAGAAAATTTACCATATGAGGTGGCATTCAATTTTCAAACTTGACAAGCTAAGCTTTGATGAACTTGATTCAGGGGTTCATATTTATAGCAGCAAGAAAAGTTTTACTAGCACATATGTTCCTGTGTTGCAGTCAAACTTTTAACCTCAAATACTACTATATTGATTATTATGGTAAAAAAAATTTTTTTAAAAAAAACCAAAGAGAAAAAATGGGATTTGAATAAAGGAGCTTTAATTTAGTCTTTGATATAAAGAGGTTTAGAGTCTTCCAATTTCATATAATAACTTAGTGGGGGGCAAGAAATTATCGTAATGGAATGGATCCCTTGAGTACTAGGTGCTTATATATTTATACTATTAATTAATGACTAAAAAGTATTTGGCCTGGTGGTAAAGTACTGGGTTCTAGTTTTAGCCTACCCAGACCATGACGTCTTGGGTTCAACTTTCATGGAATGTGAGTTTGTTTGTAATTTGTTTGTTTATTTGTTCATAGATAGTTTATCTTTGGGCATAGAGATTTGTTGGCTGTAGTCATTGTAATTAGATGAGGAAGGAGTTTGTTGGCTGTAGGGGTAATTCCTGTGCGTTTGTAATCCTAATTTCATGAAATGATTATTATCTAAAAAAAATTCATGCAATTTTTTATTAGTAAGTTTGTTAAAAAAAAAAAAGTTTGTTAAAAATGCCTGTTGACTGGTGGCGAGCAGCAAATTAGCAAAAACATTGGACAAAATCAACGATGGGGCAATAAGTTCACTGGAGAATTAAAAAGTCGTTTAGTCAAAAAAACAAACTTTAAGGAATTTGGATATGTTTTCTTCGTAAAAAAAGTTTGGTGAAAAGCAGACACACAAAAGCCTAACACAAATCTTTCTTTTCTCTCTTCTTTCCAATTGGTTTTTGCCTTTTTAGAAGAAAATCCTTTACGTGTTGGACTTGCCAAAGTTTCAAACTACGTATGTAATTGTAAATGTAAATCCATATCATCAAATCATCCCGCTAAGCTTAATTTCCCTAACTAATTATGCTTAATCATTTGTCTTAATGTGAAAACAATTGTCAACAAACATACAAATTTACCTTATTTTATAATTGTGCTCATGACTTATTTCCCCCATGCTTTTTCTAGAGGCTTTTTGTGTGTGTTTACGCGTTAATACTTAATATATACATCCAATTAACAAAAACAATTTGTATGAAGAAGTGTAACCCTCAACGAGTCAAGAATCATCAAAAGGAAAGGGAAGGCACATGGAAATTCACGTGCCAATCACGTGTGGACCAACAAAGGGGTGGGGGCCCATGGGCATGGCCCGTGAGAAGAGTCCAAAAGAAAATGAGTAGGGAGATATATATATTGATATTGGAAGGGGGAAGTAGGGAATTGAGAGGGGGAGTAGTCAATGTGGTTAGGTTCTTCTTTTGTCCATTTTCTTTCATGTAATTGAGTACATAAGCCATGCTCATTTATTTGGAAAATGAACCCCATTTTGGACTCATCTTTCCCCTATTTCCCCTTCTTCTTCTTCTTCAAATTCATCATAATCATCCATTTCCATTCAATTCATATCCCCAAAGAAAGAAAGAAAGCATTGGCAAATATATATCAATATATATCATGATCACCATTATAAGAGAAATGGGGTGGCTTCATTTGGTCCATTTTTACTTCACTCACACCCACTTCACTCACATTATATGGTCCTTCTCCTATGCCACTTTGGGCTTTGTCAGAGCCCACATTTGGGTGGGGGGACTAAAATCAAGGTTTATTAAAATTTGGAAGCAAGGATCAAGGCATAATTTGGGAGGGTGCTATCAATAATAACTTTGATAAAATGTCAAAAAAATCATGCCAATTTCTTTATGGAAAAAGATCAATGGGGTTGCTCGTTTTCTCGATACATATCCAAAATGAAAATGGGGAGGGGATTTGGCAAAAAAAAAAAAAAAAGAGTTTTGCCCTCATCATGTTGTTTTGAAAAATAAACAATGTTGAGGAAATTGATGATGGGGACTAAGACCACTACAATAGCTACTTCACTCATTTCTTGTATTACTACAACAAAGTACTCAAATACTTACTATATGGAATGGAAGGATATGAAGGTAGTCAACAATGAAATGAAATCTCCCCTATTTTTGGATTTTTTTTCTTGCATCTTTCTGAAATATTAGAATATATTACGAAAGATGAATTGTTCATAGAATATAAATCTATCTATCTATCTAGTAATAGAGAAGCCACTCTTTGGACCAACTGAAATAATTAATTATCGATAACAATGGTGAATAGAAATAAATAAATAATAATAATAATATTGAGAGTAACGTTTTTGAATTTGGATGATGGGTTCACATGCACCATTGATAATGACGATAGAAGAGAGCTTCTCTTAGCCTCTCAATTTCTCAAAGAAAAGAAAACCCATGTGGTCCAAATCACCATCCCCATGACTCTTCTAACTTTCAAACTAGAAATCCATGAACATCGCTGACTCTTCCTTATTCATGAACATGCTTGTTCTTGCCCTAATTAGGTTTCACTTTTTTCCTTTTAGTACCATCATCATGACACCTACTATATATATGCGCAATTATAGCACGTATGAATCTTGTAGTACATAGCAAAATAAGCTTTACAAAGGGTTTTATAGTTATTGGTTTGAATTGAACAAGAATTAGCCAATTAGGGTTTAAGCCTAATTTTTATGTCAACTAATCCAGGAGGTTTAACTCAAACTGAATTCTTTTTTAATAGTATGATTTAGCGTCGGTGGGTTGATAATTTCCAATCAAAATACAAGGAAGGTTAGGCCCGAGTTCATATTGGAGTCTTATCTCTAGAGCTTATTAGTAAACCCAAAATGAGGCGTGGGCCTCATAGCCCGTGATGTCTTTACTTTTGGGAATAAAAATGAAGGTAAACAGATTGAGAATTAGTGCCGGAATTAGGAATTCTTACCAACTAGGCTAGGCTTAGCCTACTAACTACGGCGGATGCGAGATGGACAGATGGTTGGCGAACTCATTGTTGTCTCTGACTTTTGAGGCACAAATTAGTTACTAGCAAGAGATGGAACGGAAACAGCTTTAGATTAATCCAGCCATTTTTGACTTTTGCTGTTTTGCATATTCTCATCCTTTAAGTTCTCTTATTCCCACATAGGGCTATAAAAAAGCAGTCCAATACTCTTTACTAGAGCCAATCATTAGTACTCCATCTGTCCCATTATATAAGTCCCTTTTAACCAAATCATCAAGATTAAGAAAGTTAGTTAGAATTCAAACTTTTACGTATTTTTATCTTGTTTTTATGTTTTTACCCCTATTCTCTTTCTTCCACTCATTCTCTTTCCTCCTCCTTACTTTCTTAACTACCCTACCACTTTCAAGGCTAGTTTTGGAAATAACTTTTAAATATGCATTGGGTTTAGAAAGGGGACTTATATTTTGGGACAATAAAAAGGGGCAGAGGGAGTACTATTTTAGAAACCAGGTTAGCATTAGACTGGCTATGCTTTGTTAAACATCATCGTTTCTCTAGCATGAGCTGTGAGAGAAGTCTTCGAGTTAAAATGAAGAAGTGTGACAGTATGAATGAATGCATGGCTAATATTTGCAATTGATATGTATCTTCTTTTGCAACACCAAGCATTGAATAATGTCAACATTTCCCTCAGTGATTGCTGAGGAAGGGCAGGAAAAATACCCCCTTGTGCACTAAAATGAAGGTTATATATGCAACCTAACTAAAACCTGAAACAGATAAAACTAAATTGAAAATGATGTTCTAATCTAACACTATATAGTATATACAGCTTAATTCCCCCCTTCCTGACACCTGCCAAATAAATGATTGAAGATGCGGAAGATGAACAAGATTCCATACCGTATAGCCTGCCCCCGGCTACTCGGAATCATCACCGCTTGTGTCATCATCCTCATTGATTACATCTTTCTGCTTTTCATCTTCATCATCCTGGTCACCCTCAGTCTCTGAATCTGATATGGATCCCTTTCTAGCAGCTACATTGTTATTATCTCCATCGCTGTCGATACCATCCTCGCTATCCGAGTCTGTAGAAACACTCTGTTTTTCTCTTTGTTGGTCAGAATCATCATCCCTATCACCCCCAAACTGCTCTTTTAAACCAGGAGCCACAATACCAATCATCTCACTCAATGCTTGGCGTTCATCATTACGCCTGGCAGCAGCAGCCTCAGAAGATGGCATACTTTCACTCTCAGGTACCACACCACTTGAATCATGCATGGCCATGGCATGATCATCCCCATCATTGTCTCCAATTTTAGGAGATTCATATTCTCCATGGACAGAGGGAGCACTACTGTTAGCCCAACTGCCAAAAACTTCAGAAGCTAAAAGGTCCGCTGTCCTGATTGTTCCCCCAGCTTCTGAGTCTTCCACGAGATTTTGAGTCTCAGGTGGTTTATTTGACTGAGAATTTAAATCTGGGAAAGGTGACCGAATTTGTTCATTGCTTTCATGTGCATTGCCATTGGTTTCATACTCAAACTGCATTGTATCTCCACCTAAAGTTTCACAATTATTCAAATCAATGTTCCTTTCAACCTCGATTCCCAGGCTTTCGGTTTCAAGAACACGCTCAGTTCCGATGGGGTCTCCTAGACCAGGTGCTGTACCAACACCATCAATGTCAGAACCAAAGGCACCTTTAACACAATGGTCAGCACTTGTGAATTCTGCCTCCTGTGTGTTTTCACCAACCTCTTGACTCCTCATGTCACAGTCATGCTTCTCGGTAACACTGGCTTCATCACTAGAAATATCAACCCTCTGAACCGAAGTAGTGGAGCCTGCCTTTTTGTTACCGTTCCCATGATAGCCAGTAGTAGCCTTTTCTCTGATTGCAACTCCATTTAAGTTCCCAATTGGTACATTAAGGTCAATATCGATAGATGTATTATCATAATTTTCCTCATCTTCCAGAGTTCTCTGCATTGACTTCAGTTGTTCCTGCTGCTTTGCAAACAGTTTGGAGATTTCCTCAGTTGTGGAATAAAATGCTCGTAGTTGTGTTTCTCTGCAGAACAACCAAACAAATGTTACCATGTCTAAATGAGAAGGCCTGTAGTAATAACATTCATGTTAACACCGGAGACCATAATACAAAAAGATAGAACCTTGATAGGCAAGATAAGTACACCAATGGGTGCAATTGATGATCAAAGAGTAACTACAGCCACAGAAGTCATACCTGAGCATAATTCTTTCCCTGGCACCTTTTAGCCTCCTTCTCTCATAACCAAGATCCCGCAATGCAGCACTTATCTCAAGCTCAAGAGCAGAAACTTTAGCCCATGCTTCTTCTCGGGCTGCCTGCTACCAACGACAAAGGAAATTTCAGCTTAACAATATAGAAACTTTGTAAACAACGTTTCATACAATACAATGTCATCATTGTATAAAAAGAAAATAATAAAAACTTACCTTTTCAGTCTCAAGTTCTTTCCTCAGTTCTTTAAGTTCATGTTCAAGTTCTTCCACTTTCTGCTCAAATGCAAAATCAACATCAAATTTCAGATTCATAATCAATTTTCATGTGCTTGTCTACATAAGCAGGCAGGAAAAAAAAAGGGGGGGGGGGGGGGGCAGGGGGGGTGGACATGCTTACTTTTCTTGCATTTCCTGAGGCCAGTTGTGCTTCAGAAAGTTGAGTTTCTAGTTGGCGAACTTTATTGTCAGAATAGACCAATTTCTGCCTAGTTTCTTCCTGCAGAAAACAAAGGTATTAATATACAATACTTATAGAGTTTAGATGACAATAGCGATACCATATAATTAAACTTCAAAATCAGATGGCAATGCAGATATACCAGTTTGGACACCAAGCCTTCCACTTGTGATGAGCTCTTTCTCAGCGATTCCTAAGAGTGCATAACATTTCATATCTCAAGATCTTTTAAATAAATAAGAGATGAGGAAATCCAAGCACGCACAAGAAGAAAATCATTCTGACCTCAAGCTTATTAATTACTTCTTGCTGTTCTTTTTCTCGTTTCAAGGCATCATTTGATAATCTTTGCAATTCTTCTTGAGCCTCTAACTGAGCTCTTTGCACAGCTGCTTTCAAATCAATAGCCGCCTTTTCTCGCTCTTCTCGTCTCTGATCTCGCTCTTCATCTAACTGAACCTTAAGTTCTGCTATAGATGCCTTCTGACTACAAGAATGAAATTGGGCCACTATTTTTTCTGACTTTTTGAGCATAAATGAGCAAAAAATGTTAAAACCAACAGCAAATCATTTCGTACCTCATCATCAGTTCATTTGCTTCGGTGCATGACTGAATGGAAGCACTAAGTCTTTCATTAAGGTCTTCAATTGAATGCTTTTGTTCAGCCGATATCCTACTGACCTCTTGAATCTCTTTCTCTTTAATATCTAACAAATTCTTCAATTCTCTGAGTTGATCACGATATGAACTTTCAACTGATTCTTTCATCTCTTTGATTGCCTACAGAAACACAAAAATATATATCTTAATTACCAAGGGTCAACAGCAGTAAAAATGATGGGTTGTAGTTTAAAAGAGGTCAACAAAACATAAAAATGGATCAGGGAAAAGAGAGAGGTCATAGTCCATCAGAGAGCATACATTCTCATGACGCTCGATGGTTGCACGATTCTCATTTCGCAGCGTGTCTATTGTAAGCACCTGATCTTCCAACTGCTTCCTCAATTCCTGCATGCATCAGTTCTCAGAATTATTTACAGTGCGAACTTAATTGTTTGAGCAATCACTAGGTTCATGAGTCCAAACTAAAATACCCGGTTTGACCGCTGAAGACTACGAAAATCATCAAGGGATATAGGACCCTCAGGAGCGCCAATGCCAATACCTTTTAGTCTCTTGTTTTCAGAAGCAAGCTCCTCTGCAGAATAATCAACAGTACATCATTTAGAGCTTACGAGAGGCACATAGTACTTTAGTGTATATTTCCGCAAACGACAGATAAGGCAAGAACAGGCTGTAGATATACCTGCTTTTCTTTTTGTGCATGCACCTTCAGTAGGGGGAGCAACTTCTCGATATACGAATGCAAATGCAAGTTCTGTAACCAAGAAGGTAGTTACTTACTTTCTGAGCCATTCCAGGCCTCAAACCTCATTTGCAACAAAAGAAACAAAAGAATGATGGCATTTTTTTTTTTTGACAGATATTGCAATTACCATGTTGCGGAGGAGCAGAAAATGAAATGATGTCTCCATGTTCGATTTTTGATTCAGGACTATCCTTTCTCAACCTCTGCCAGTTATGAAACGTCCCATTTGTGCTACAACAACTCACAACACAATCAAAATGCAGACGTTGGAATTATTGAAACCCATGAAATGATCATAAAACATCACACTGACCTCGTATCTTTCAAGAAAACAGATGCATAATTGCTGGACGATTGCTGCGTATCTCCATTGGTGACTGTTTTCCGATATATTTTGCAATGTTTTGCGCTAACTGAATTTGAGTCAATTCGAAGACTCATATCTTCCACTAATCGGCCAATATAGTGTTCATCCGCAGTCAAAAGCATATTCATACCCTAGAAAAAAAAAAAGTTATCATTTCATTTACATTGTAATATAAAACTCCTTTAAGAGAATTTCAATTTAGTTTAATCAGTTAGACAATTCAATGCTGAGTAAGCATACAATGGGAATAAAAGTTGAAAATTTACTTAAAAGATGGTACTTTTGCAACCAAAATTTTCTTTTTAGAGAGAAAGAGAGGGTTTAGGGTTTAAGAAGAGGGAAACCTGAGAACGTTTGCGGGCATTGTTAGAAATAGCGGTGAGAACCCCCCAAACGTTGGGATCGTAGGTTGGGAGAGGCTGAGCGGCGATGTTGGTTGCGACTGAGACTATGAAGTTTCTGGGACTCGGCGGGGCCGGAGATGTGGCGTTTTGCTTCGGCTGTGGCGACGCAGATTGCGACAGATTATCGTCTTTGGGACTTGGACTCGGCTTTGAAGAAATTGAGGCTCTGGGTTTTTCCTCTTCTTTCGAAGCCATTGATGAGAGTGGCCTTGTGAGTGCGTGAGCCGTGAGGAAGCCAAACAAAAAGTCAGAATAAAAAAAAATGGCGCCTTTCAATTTATATATAGTGGTAACGGGGAAGTCGTTAACGTTAGAGAGAAGCTTCTCTTGGAAGATTTGCTTTGCCTGTTCTGTTTGTTATTGGTTTGTTATGTCGGAGTTTTCTGGCCGTTCGATAAGATCAAGTTCAGGTTAAAAGTAAATTGCCACCCAATAATAATATCATCGTCATCATAAAATATAAATTCATAATAATGATTCTCAAAAATTACTGGTTTCATGATTCTCTTACTTATGAATAATAACTGGGGAAAAGAAAAAAGAAATAGGAATTACAAAGAAAAATCCATGAACACCACAACACAGCAAACCTCAAATGGCAAACTCTCTTTAATAATGGTTGCTGAAAGTAAACTTCAATTGTTACAGATTCTGAATTCTGATTAATCGATTGCTACTATACATAATTGTGCATGTAAGACCACAGCTGAGACAAACTTTTCTTCATGCTATCTCAATTTTCCTTGTTAGTAGTTCATATTCTCAACCCGCAAAATGTCTACATAATGAGTTAAGTTCTAAAATCATCCAAAGCATCGACACAATTGCAGTTCAGTAGACTGCAAAATGATACAATTGGTGAGGTAAAGACTAGCCCGCAAGTGGATTGGCATGCATTGTCACACGGTTGAGCCTTATCTCTGCAAGAGGTCGATCACCTGGTCCTGTTTGAGTCTGCATGGACAGAAAGCCACTCAATATTGTTAAATGTTAAACGTGGAAAACTGCAGAATAAACAACTAATTGCGGCTAATGTAGATCTTCTGCAAACACCTAGTTCAAAACAGAGAGAGAAGACATTGGGTTCTAATTCTATATAACAGTTAATTTAGGTCTCAAGCCTGGAAATGCCAACACAGAATGGCATTATTTACAGAGAAAAGGAGCTTGCATGGCAACAAGAGAATAAGCAAATGTAGGGGAAGAAATTGGTCAACAGGCAACAAAAGTAGGGGAAGAAAACCATCTGAATCAAAGAGAAATAAGCAAGGAATAAGACTGTATTCTAGCACAAATATACCTTTTCCATGATATCCAGGACTTCAAAACCATGGATCACCTTTCCAAACACAGTGTATAATCCATTGAGATGAGGCTGCTTTCCATAAGTTATGAAGAATTGGCTCCCATTAGTGTTAGGACCACTATTAGCCATTGACAATATCCCCCTCGCATTATGCTGTGAAAACGAGAAAGTTTAGTCCAAATTAGCATGTAGTAAATATCAGTCATAGCATACAGCAGCTTCATGACCATTGACCAATGATCTATCTCACTCTGTGGCATGTGGTTAAACATGTAATGTAACATTGAAACTAGCTTTATCATGCTTGACAAAGACAGAAGCATTATTATACCAAAACACTTGGGGCCAAAATGTGCTGCTATGCTAATTTAAAGATGAAGCAAAAGGAAGGGTGGGAGGGTAACAGAAACCAAAACTACAACATTGTGACCACAGAACGAAGAACATAACAAACAAAGTGCAACCCAGCTAATTTAGGATCCATTTAGTAAGATTCAAACTTGAACGTCTAGGGCTCTAAGATTAAAGCATAGGCTTGCAAAAGTGGAACGAAATAAAGGCTACCAAACTTCTTAATCAGCAGGCCCAAATGCATAGTGATAAGTCGAACATGAAAGAGGAGAGATTTCGTCTCCCCCAACCCCCACAACAAACAAACTCTGGTAAAAGTTGGTTTCTAAATTTGCAGTTCAAAAGTTTTCATTAGCATAACATACCTTGAGGGATTCTCTAATCTCATCACCGAACTTCTTGCCCCATATACTAGTTCCCCCTTTGCCTGTTCCTGTTGGGTCTCCACCTTGAATCATAAAACCTTTGATATTTCTGTGAAATATAGTCCCATCATAGTAACCACTAGCACATAGTGCTAAGAAGTTCTGCATCCAAATGAAACACTACTATTATTAACATGAACAATTGTGAGCAAATGCAACTGAAATTCTGCAACATATAAACTATAATTTCTCAGTCATAAAGAAATTAACCAAATATTCATTCACCTTTACAATAGTGTATATATTGCAAAAATTCAACAAGATCAAAATCTCAAGAACATACAAGGCATTCGTCTTTAAACTTCTAAATTTGAGGCTAAATTAATGGCAAACTTTGTTTTAGGGCACCAACTACATCCCATTGACTAAACTTGCAGTGATATCTATACTTATATTTAGGCTAAAGAAAAGAAAATGAAGAAAAAGGGAAATTTAGAAGGGAGATAGGTCCTAACCTCTGCCGCTTTAGGAACCTCGTCGCAAAAGATCTCGCACTTGATGTCACCAAGATTTGTGTGCAGAGTAACTGACTGCAACACCAAAAATCAATTAAACCGTTAGTTTCCGTTTTCGTTTGCAAAACAAGCCGTGTATATATTCGATAAAATTACTCAAAACAAAACTCACCATGTTTTCTTGGTATATATATGCTCAGAAGTCAAGACGAAGTTCTTGGATTGAGTATGCGTTGAATCTCCGGTGAGCGTCGGAAATCGGAAATTTGGTCTTCCCTTTCTCCTTCCTTCGAGACAAGAGTCGGCGGGGGATTTGGGCCAAAGAGGCTTAAAAATCACACCCCTTGATTCTTAAGAACTTTCTGGGCTATTTCAGTTCTTCGCTCCTAGTGGGCCGCATGGCTCCGGCCCACAGTATTTTTTTCATTTTTTTATTTTTATTAATATATCTTCTATTATTTAGCTTAAAAAAATTCAAATTTCTATGAAATTAGATTTAAAATCCATTAAATTACTACTATTCCATAGAGAGACATGCATGTGATTTGTGATCATGAGATTTTTTTATAAAGTTTTTGAACCCAAGTCCCAAAGTCAAAATTGTCCAATTTAATTTAAGCTATAAATTTTTGAAGAATAATTTAAGCTATATATAATTGAGAAAAGCAATTCCTGTTCAAGAAAGATTTTTATTAGTTAGTTTACTAATTAGGGTTTGGCCTTGGCTAACGTTAATTTAGGCAGCCATATGTCTCAACTCACCACAAAAAACTTGATAGATTCCGAGAATTCATGTCCGAATATCTCGTACAAAACCGTTTTTAGTATTATGTTCCATAAAAGTGCCGAAGTCAAAGCCTCTCTCTCCCACACTGATTTTTAGTAATTATTTTTGGTTTCATAATATGAATGAAAATGATCAATAGTTTTTGAAAAGTGATCATATGAAGGTCATAAGTTGTTTACAATTATTACAAGTGAATCTTATTAAACAAAAACGATGCAACTAGACGTCCAATGGAAATTAATAACGTAGAATATGAAAGAATAACAGAAGAAGAAGAAGAAGATGCTTATAATAATGGTCATGAACATGGATTTGGGTCGCACGAAGTATCCAAATCTGAAAGCCCTAGCAATGGCAAATCATGGAAGAATCTGCTGAGTTTGATCGCCATTTTCGTCCTTTTGGCAATTTTAGCAATACTTGCAATCCATTACCTTGGACCATTGTTATTAAAACGGGTAAGAAATTAAATCACAAATTTTTCTTACATGAATCTTCTTCTTTTATGTTAAATCTATGTTTTTCATGTTCATGTTGTTTTTCAAACAGGTTATTGTCCCACTTATAAGATGGGAATCTGATAAATTCGACACTCTCGAACGTGTAATTGTAATTTTTGCTTCATTAGCTATATTCCCAGCCTTATGTCTACCGTCAACACCATCATTGTGGGTGGCCGGAATGACTTACGGCTATGTAAATGGATATCTTCTAGTTATGGCCGGAATTTCTGTCGGAGTTTCATTGCCTTATTTCCTTGGTTCAATCTTTCGTTCCAAAATCCAAGTGAGTTTTGATCTAATTTGTTTTGTCTCAATTTCGTCCTCTTTTTTAGATTTTCATTGTTTAATTTCGACCCTTTTCAATGCAGGCATTGTTAGAAAAACATCCGAAGCAGGCTTCTGTATTAAGGCTAGCCGGAGAAGGAAATTGGCTTCATCAATTTGAAGCTGTAACCTTGATTAGAATCTCTCCATTACCGTATATTATTGTTAATTACGCCGTCGTGGCTACGAATGTTAATTACAGTCCTTACTTGTTGGGGACATGGGTTGGCATGGTTCCTGAAGTTTTTGTTGCACTTTACAGGTTTGGGTCATGCTCTGTTTCCATTCAAACATTGATTCATGCTTTCCCTGTTCTGTTCCTCAAAATTGAACTGAACTTTCTTTAATTCTGTTTTTTTTTTTGGGTAGTGGGATTTTGATACGCTCCTTCGCAGTGGCATCAAAAGATAAGAAAACTATTTCGGTAAAACAGATAGTATTCAGCGTTGCTGGGTTCTGCGCATCTGTTGTGGCAACAATTCTAATCGGCATTCATACGAAAAAGCTACTTGATAAAAAACGTAAGGAAGTTATTCACACGAGTGGTCGGAAATACGAGGAACCCATTCAAACACAGGCAACTTGATTGGCATCATGGGGAAGAGCTAATACCAGAGTTGTAGCTTGTTGATCAGGAAAGCAAAATTCAGGTCAAATTCAGGACAATCTTGTACAAACTACAGAGGATGTGTTTTGTTCATCTGAAGGATGAAAATATATGCCTGGAGATGCGTGATACGTGCAGGGGATTTTCTCTGGTTTTAGGGAGAAGGGGAAATCGGGAAAAAGAAACAGTAATGGTAATATTTTTGGATAGGATCAGAAGTGTCTTCTTCCCAAATGAATTAAACCAAGAAAGGATGCAATGAAGACAAGCAATGGGATCTTTGGATCGTTACTGCCCATGTATAAATTGCTATCTTTTTTCCTAATACATTCTTTATACTTTTCCATTGTTATTAATCAAAACCTTTCATTTGAGGATTGTAGTTAAAAGGATATACTATTTATTTGGCAAAGTGGAGAAGGAACAAGATTTTTGTCCAGCATATGCATATGGTATTATATTTTTCCTTTATGAACAAGTACAGAAAAAATGGCACAATAACCAGAATTTTGAAGATAATCTCGACTATGCCTAAGTTGAAATTGAAAATCTAGACAGTTATATCTTCACCACTTCAGTTATCCTTCTTCAAGAATCTCTCTGTGAACATGCATGCATGATGTACTGCAATACTTGTAATTATACCGGTGAAAGGGAACTTTTCCGGCCAATGATGTATTACAACAGGAGCAGTTAATATCACCTGCTACTCCGGTAGAAGCAGCTGCTGCTTCAGCTATCCTCCTCTCAGCAGCAGCAGCTCTTTTTTCCCTTTCAGCAGCCTGTGCTCTCTTCAGTTCCTCCTGATAGATAATATCAGAAACAAATTTAGAGTATTATTATGAAGAAGGTAGTCTATAGTGAAAAACAACAGAAAAAAAAGAGGAAATCTGAAAGGTCGGACGAGAAAATAACTAACACATCCAAACCAAGACACCAATGATAAAATTGTACAATCATGATTAGCAAAAAATGTAAACCAAACCTCTTTAAAGATCTTCGATCCACCAACAGGTTGAGATTGTCCCTTAGTAACTGATGGTACAGTGGCCTGGTTATGTGAAATTGCTGCAGTGTTCTGGGACTGCGCAGCCTCCGCCTACATATTGAGGTGTTAAAAACCAAATCTAACAAAAAAAACTTAGAAAGAAAGCATATTAACCAAAAGAAGAGAGATGTTAACTCTTTTTCATTTATAGGTGGGGAGGCTAGGTTGGTAAATAATTGTCTTCAATATCTAAATTAATCAATGTGAATATTACCTGGGCTTTCTTTTCCTTGGCTCTACGCAACTTCTTTAGTTCCTTTGCTCTTGCTTTCCTCTTTGCATCTTTCTCAGCCTGAGTAATGACATATAAGGAGTGGACACAGTCGTCAGCACTCAAAAGCAGATATGGAAGATAAGCAACAATTCTTGATGAATGTCTTGAGACTGGTATAATATTACAACACAAACAGACAAAAAGAGAAACTAAAAAAATACCTGCTTAGCTGCTTGAGACTCCTCCATTTCTTTAGTTAAGGCACTAGGTACTTTAGCAGCATTCCAATCCCAATTATTCGGGTTTGAGGCCATGAACCGTCTAAAAGTATTCCTGACTTCCTTCTCCTTGGCCAGCATGTAAGGGGTTCGCCCCCTTTCATCCTTAACAGAAGGATCTAAACCCTGTTCTAGGAGTTCTAAAACTCTTTGAGCATCTCCAGATTGTGCAGCTTCATGCAGAGGTGTTGAAGTACAAACAACTTCACCGTCACTCTCACTCTCACTTGGTATAACGGCAGATTTTCCATTGATTGAAGGATTTTCTGAAGCATCTCTACAATTCAAGTTATGCCCTGCTTCCTCTTCAGGAGGGTCTTGGTTTCCAGTACCAATGGTGCTGCTACTTAGCAACAGATCTTCTTCGGTGTCTATTGGAATATCACTCTCCTCCACTTCAAAAACAACTTCTGTGAGCAGGCTATACACACGCTTGGCTTCCTTTAAGGTGGGTCTACGAACAGTCAATGGAACATTTCGAACAGAACAGAACTTGTGACTGAAATGAGGTTTATCCCCATTAAAGAGCATGTGACGATTGCTTGAAGGAGCATGAATAAAAACACAAGAGGAAGCATCAAAATAATGCTTCCAAGCAGCAAGCAACTCTTGAACTTCCTAAATTATTCATAAGTCAAGAATCAGTCAAACCTTAAAAAACATGAAAATGCAAACAGCCTCACTCTCAAGCAACAGGAAACCATAATTTCTAGATACGGATAATATGCAGAAAGACAAATTAGCTGACTTATAATGGCCTCACAAAATCGTAAAACAAAATATTTACACCAACGGTACAAGCTTATGTATAATGTGATGTTTACACAGCGACTCTGGTGAACCAAAAGTAACTGAAATAAGTATTGAATTAAATTTGGTGTTCAAACATCATTAGAACACTGTCAGGTCATCGTTTTACATGGACAAAACTGAAAATCAGGATGGTAGTAACACAATACAGGTCTAACAATAAAAAAGAATACCTTCTTCAATGCAAGTTCATTATGTCGCCGGAGTGCAGCTCCGGCTGAATGTGCGGCCTTCCCTTTTCCATCCTTTGATGACTGTTTCTTGCCAGCCTTGGCCCTCACCACATACCTACATGATAAGCAAAGCAACTAAAGCATTGAGATTCTATTAAATTGAGCAAAATGATCATGTTTAGATTTTTTTCCCCTTTTCTTCACTAAAACAACAAACAATAACAACAGTACTGAAATACCTGTGGAATGTTTTGTGATCCACAACAGAGTTCCCATCAAAGACACAGCCAGCAAAGTGTCCACCAGCGGAAAGCAACACAATCCTTAAACGTCTATTATCATTATCATACCACGCTCCTTTATATTCCTCTTGAACGGAAGTTTTCAATCTCTCAATCACCTCAACTTCTGTCAAATTCCCACCATTATCATTCCACACTTCTTTATTCTCATATGAAACACTTTCAGACTCGTTCATGATTAAAGATTTCCAAATTGAAACTCTCTCTCCAGATTTTAGTCGAATAAATAACTTCTGCCTCTTGTGCGCATTATTGCGAGGGTTAGCAACCTTGTCAGCTTCATCCTCCGACCCTGAAATACTGGAGACATCGTAATCCTTGACAAAATCCGCATTCAACTCCTCATCAAAATCTTCTTCCTTTACAATATCTTTTCCAGCAATCTTCAATTTTACCTATATTAATTTCAAAAGAAATACTGGCATTGTTCTCTTTATAATAAAATAAAGATAATTATAAGGATAAAAGAAATGTTTGAGAAATTTACGTTGAGACGATGGATGTCGGATTTGAAGTGGGACCGCTGTTCCTGGAGAGAGTCAAACTCAGCCTTGCAGGTGTTGCAAGTACATCTAGGCACTGCGACACCGTTACTGGAACTGTTTTCTTCCCTACCGTCGCCGTCGTTCTGGTTTTCAAGAGAATCATTCTCGGATATTGATAAGGACTCGAAGGCTGTAGTTGAAGAAGGAGAAAGTAAACGACAGGAATCGAAGAAGTCGGCGCGGAGGTCGAATATGGAAGCGACGGAATCCGCCATGGTTATTTGTCTTGTCGATTTTGTTTTCCTCCTGTTCAAAGATTTATATGACTTCTGATTTTCTGGTCTGGACTTTCGACATTCGCATTGTATTTATCGATTTAATTTCTCTTTTAAATTTTGAATCGTTCGGCCCAAAAAAAAAAGGAACGTTTATTTGGGCTCTTCTAGCCCTTTGGTTCCTCAGCAAAAAAAAGGAATAATCAAGGCCCGGTTATTTTAAGGCCCAACCGCCTAAATCTATAGTATTTTTTAAAGTTTTTTTTTGCCAAAAAATAGAAACTTTTCTTAGTACCGAGAGAATAGAATACAAATTCTTGAGGTAGGCTTTGGGAACTCTATATATAATAATAATAATAATAATAATAATAATAATAATAATAATGTAGGAACTAGGAAATCCCATGTATTAGCTTGACTTGTAATTTTGTAAATAAAGAAAGACTCAAGGGTTGATAATGCTCCATGGAAGTTTCTAGATAATCTTATTATTAGCAATCATAATAATATTTCCTAATATCATCTTGATTTTCTCTTAAAAGTCAAAATGAGTCCAAGTGGTGTATTATGTATAGGTCCATTACTCCATTATTTCATATAACATGCAAAAGATTATTCTAAGAAAGTTTAAGAATGATTTCTAAATACAATTTAAGGAAGCAAATTCAGATCCAGACTTGGGTTTGGAAGGTGGCAATGGGACCTGTTCGTCTGGCCCAGCACAATTCATTTTTGATACATAAGAACTGAAAAAAGATAAAAGCAAACTATGGTTTCAGAGTGCCAATTCTGATCCAATCATCATCGATCATGTGTGCCATCTACTCTGACGGTTCATCGTAGATGGTAACTCCACAGCCTCATGGGCCAGCATTGCCAAACCGTCCGCACACCGATTTTCCTGCTCGAAGATATGTCTTGAGCCTTATTTCTATAATCCAATTCTTCACTTAAACGATGTGTACGAGGTTATTGTGCCCAAAAAAAACGATGTTTATGAGGTTTGTGTTCACCAAAGTTATCGCTGACTTTCAATAAAATTATTCAACCACTTACATTAGTGAGAAGACCATAAGGTCAAATTAGACTTTGAAGTTTGAAGCTGTTTTACACTTGTTATAGTTACAGCAGGTCACCGACAAAATGGCATGGAGACGGAGGTTGTCTAGCCAGCCCTGCCTTTCCCCAAGGGTGGGTGCCACCAAAATGCTCATCTTTAATGGAAAGAAAGAAAAAACCAAACACCAAAAATCTCGTCACGTGCCAATGTAATGAAGAAGACTTCATGGTAAACGTTTTGACTTGTGGAGATCAACTCAATGATTTAACTGCCAATCTTACGCTACTGCTTCTGCTGCTGCCACAGCCAAATGTTCATGCTATTGCCATGTCTAACCTTCATCATAAGATTTAAAGTTTTAAACCCTCTCTTTCTTTTTTTTTTTGAAAAACAAGCATAATGTGGGAGAATTTTGAATTGGGTCATTCCACCTTTGAATTGTTAGATTGGAATTTGGAAGTGGTAAAAAAGAATTGGGAAATCTGCAAACAGCAAACTCCATGATTTGGGTATGGGCCTAGGAAGAGGACCACTAACAGCTTAGCCACTGGCACAACATTTAAGAGCCCTCCCATTTGCATCCACCAACACCACCACTACCAGCAAACCAAATCAAAATCAAATCCCTTTTTTTTTTCTTTCCAAATATTTTTGCCATAAATTTATAAAAAAAAAAAAAACTCAAACCCCACTACTATTGCTTTCCAGCTTCAAGCCTCATCTAATCGCCGCAGGGCATCTAGAAACTTACTACCAATCCATGGTGACATGGAGATTGGAGACAACCATACAAATTAGTAATAAAAACAATTTTTTTTTAATAAATTACACTAAAAAAATTGACCCTACAGAATTGAAAAATGGAGCCCATCATCACAGTCTATCCACGTGCACTAACAGTCAAATCCTAGCATCCATGGCGCTTCGATTTTGAGTTCACGCCAATTACCAATAATCTAATCCTTCTAATTTTAGCAATAATAAAATTTCTTAAGTTTATTTAATTTAATTAAATACTGAGTAGTAGTAATAATTAAGCAAGTACTCCCAGATTGCAATCCGATTCCGATAAATCTAACAGCAAAAATGAAATAAACATAATAAACAATTAACAAACACTAAGAAAATGTAATTAACAAAAAGAACGAAAAATGTTTAACCAAAAAACACAGTTCCCAGTATTCCACTTCACACCCAGATGCTGCCAAAGTCCGCAGCTAGCTCTCACTAACTTTAACTTTCCCTCGTCCCACTCCCAGCCACCATAAATTAAAATTCGAAATAAATAAAAATTAAAAAAAACCTCTCTAATCAAAATAACAACTCAAATCAAAAATATGAAAAAAAAACTAAAAAAAGAAACAAATTAACAGACAAGGCGTAATTACGGTTTAGGACAAGAGAACTGAAGAAACGACAGTGGCAAAGACGGTGATAATAACAGAGCGCAACAGAGGAACACTCACGTGACCAGCACCATTACCCGAGGTGCTGTTCTCCGACGAACCAGCAGGTGCATCCGCCGGCGATCCGGCAGGAGTATCAGTTGGTGGAGCTGGTGGTGAAGCGGCTAGTGGCGACGGTGCTTCGGAAACTGGAGCTGGACTTGGAGATACAGAAGGTGTCGGTGCAGAAACTGGTTCGGGAGCAGGTGCGGGAGATGGGGACTTGCCGAACAACTCAGAAGGAAGCAGGACGTTATCAACGGTGAAGAGGACGAATGGCGGTGAGTCAAAAACCGCTTCAGCAACCCTTGATGAACCCACTCCAGTATGAAGCGTGACTGAATCGCCGGCGGTCGTAACTGTCAGATCGAACTTTCCGGCACCGCTTGTGGCCAATGTGGTAACTGGATCTGTAGTTTGCTTCAATGTTCCCTTCGGTTTGTATTCTGGTGAAGCATGGTACTCCAGAAGCGACACTTGCTCAGCATTTGTGAGCTTGCTCAGATCAGGAACACCTTCAGCTTTAAAAGCTTCATCAGACGGTGCAAAAATGGTCAAACCTTTGTCTAGCGCTGACTCGTAAGTCTTAAGCACGCCACTGCTGATAAGCAAACTAGCGAAAGTCTTGCACCCAGCTTTTTCAAGCAAACCAGTAATGTTAACGTCGGAAGCCGATGGTGCTGGAGCGGCGAGGATTCCGGGAGCAATAATCGGAGCGCTGATCGCGATGATAGAGATATTGTAAGGAATATGCTTAACCGACTTAGTGTAAGAAGAGTCGAGTTTGGAGCCAGGAGCCGCGGGACCGAAGGCAACTTTTCCGCCTTGGAGATCGGTGATATTGACGAAGCCGAGGTTTCCGGGGGCATTACCGGTGGTTTGGTAAAGAGTGGTAGTAAGGGTGGTGCCTTTGGAGATTTGGTGGAGCTTTTGTGGGTCATAGTAGTCAAGAAGAACATGAAGGCTAAGGATGTTTTTGATGACAGAAAGAGGATGTTTGGCTGTGAGGGCGGACATAGCCCCATTGTCGAGGACAAGGCAAGTGATTGTTTGTCGGCTGTTGATCTCATCGGCCAACTTCGTTTGGGAGAGGAAGCTGTTGTAAGAAGAGTATTCCGGAAAACCTTCGAGAATGGCAGTAATATTGTGGGCATTGGCTGAAATAGCAACTAAAGAGAGTGTTAGAAGGCAGATATTGAGTGGGTGAAGAGCCTCCATTGTTAAAGTCGGTGGAGAAGCAGAAGAAACTGAAGAACGAAAGGTTTTTTGTGGAAGAAGAGCTAATAAGGAAAGATTTGGGAGGAAAAAAAGTAGGAGTTTAACTAGAGTTAAGTTAAACTATGGTTTACTTTTGAAGTATAGTTGGATGAGTGAGAAATTAACTAGAGTTAAGTTAAACTATGGTTTAGTATAGTGGAGGTGTAGGAATGGGCCACGTGAGAGGGAGCAGGCCTGCTTTGGTAACAGCTCAGCTGGAATATAGAGGGCTTTTGGAAGGGGAATTGACGAAAACAGCCTTCAGCTTTTTTATTATGCCATTATAGCCATCATTCCGACTATCCGTTAAGATGGTTGGTTAAACTTGAAATGGGTTTTTTCTATAACGGCTATTAACCCAAGGGACGCACCGGGGCCCGGCACTCCTCGTCGTTTGGCTTTGCTCGTTGATGTTGGTTGGTTTAACCCAACGGTCGATTTTGTGGTCTGGCGTTGGAAATTTTGAGAGTTCCTTCTTGTTCTGGACATGTTTCCATATACGCACATTTTTCCTGCATTATATTATGTCAATTTCATGTCGGGAAAATTGAGCCAATAAATGTCAATTTGAGCATATGATCTCACGGGTTTTCTTTTATGATAAAAAATCATCATTAAATCATGCTTTCTAAGTTTTTCTTTTTTCCTAAGTTCAATTTGATGATAAATAAAATTGTTTTAATTTAATGGAAGTAGTGATAATTCTCGATTCAGTTTGATATGTGCTTTCTTTACATTAATTAAACAAATAAATTTATCCAAACATTTCCTTTTTATACAGCTTGTACCCCACGCCACTTCCCACAAACCAACCATAATCTCAGATTCTTCCAGTCATTCAATATTCCGCTATTTTGAATCTTTGCTTTTGAATTTTGATTTTTGTTTGTGTGGCCCGTCGTGTCTTTGCCAAATTGTATTAATTTTTCTTTTAAAAATGTGATCCGAACCAGCTTTTTCTTTAACAAATAATTAATTAATTAATACTCCTTCTGTCCCATATTATCTGTCCACTTTTTTCTTAATAGAAGTAGACAGATCATATGAGACGTAAATAGTAACAATAATAATGCAAATGCCACAATCTCCAATTAGTTAATACACGAGTAATTGCATGCGTTAATTAATGAGTTTTTTCAATTCTGCAAGTGAGCTTTAATTGGTCTTACTCTTACTCTTACCCTTTTTGGCTTATGCCTTTTTAAAGTAGCAATTAACATGTTTGCAACAATAAATCATAATGCACTCATTCATCGGGCATCTTTGCATGCCTCATATTGAAGCAAGGATACCCAAATCCTTTTCAGCTGTAAATCAATTAACATTCAATAAAAATGTCAAATTTCTCACCTTCTCTTTTTCCCCCTTTCCATGGTGAAGAAAGTTAATGTTCCTTAATTCTTAAGATTTAAACCCCCTTTTGTGACAAAATTAAAGAGGAAGCATAAGATTTTCACCAGGTGACATATCATGAGACTCAGGTAATTGCAATTGAAATTTACCTATATCAAATGATGAATGCAGGAGAAGGGAACTATTTTTGTGGCATGAAATTAAAATATATACTGGTAGTAATTTATTTAATTTGGGTTTTGGACCATCGAATTTGATATTATGGTTATTGTGAAAATCTGGAATTGTCGGCAACAAAGTAGCATCAAAGTGTTAAATCAATTATATGGTGATGGATATATTATAATATAATATATGCAAGAATTGCAAAGATTGTTTTTTTGCCATTGGATGCTAGTATGCGACAAATAACAATGTGCCCCCATTAAAGATTTTTCTAAATAAAATAAAATATAGCTGGTACACTCATTGTCTGCCCCCACCCTGCTGACAACAGGGTCACCTTCTTCTTTTAGTATTCTCACGACTACCCGAGGCCCAGCCCACGAGGCTTTTACTTTTAGAATTTTAGTAATTTTTCAGCTCAATGGTGTTGGGCTGTTAATTTGTCAGCCCAAACCCTGGAACTCGACTCATCAACAGCATTTCAAGTCTATTTGGGTTCCGGGCATTATCTCAGTTTCCTGATGTTTTGACATTGGTGTTTGATTTCACGCATATACTATGAAAAATCCAATACGACGTTTTTTTAGGGAAATTCCAATACGACTTGATACATGGGCCGACCCATTAGGATGATTTATGGGTTGATTTTTTTTTTTCTCAATTATTACAAGGCCGAACTTGGACTTCAAATCTAGTTAGTTTTGGACTACAATATAAAATAAGTTGAAAATTAGAATGGGCCTAAGGCCCTAACCTATTGTCTTTTCAGCCAACTTGTAAATCTTGAATCCAAACAAAAACATACGACAAGACACACACAAATAAGTAAACCATCGGACACATGGTGGAACTTCCAACAGTCCACCTGTCATTGCTGACATGCAGCGACCGGGCCCCCACACCCCCGACTTAGCAAAGTAAAGCCTTGCTTAACGTTGGTCCCACCATAACAGAAACCGGTGACGTGTCGTCCGAAGCCCATTTCTAGTGCCAGGCAATCAATCTGACAATACGCGTGACACACAACCACCCACTTTGTCACCCTCTGAAAGCTCACCACTCTTTCAACATTTCATTCGACCGTCTATTACACGCGCCGATTACGAGAGTTGGATGGAACTTGACTTCCTTTAGCTTGTTAAAGAAACTGCATTTTGCCTGCGGGGAGAGGGAGACTGCTGAGAAAGGCTGATGACCATTGTCAGAAACCTGACACGCGCTTTAACCCTCACTTTATGTCGCTTCCTTCATAAAACCGGACCGAGCAAAGTTAAGTGATGATGTTTAAGTTCAAGCAACTCCCTTTTGGAAATACCCTTTTCAGTTTTTCACGAACTCACCATCCAACTTTTTCTTTCTCTCTTTGTAACGTTCAAAGATAACCAGTGTAAGTATTAATCTTTTGTTGATCCTTTGGCTTGTCATCAATGGCGGCTCGAGCGGTTCAATGTCCAACTCTTCCAGGTTCTGGTTTTCTCTTTCGACATTTTTTTAATATAGTAGTGTCAAGTCAAAATTTTAAGAGCTTTTTAAGAATTGTGGTTGGTCATTTAATTTTTAAGCATGTCTGTATTCAGGTGAGTGTGGGGCCCAGGAGAGAGGGGCGACGGTGGAGAAGGAAGAGAAGGCGGAGGAGGAGGAAGGATCACCGTCGATCAAGTTGGGGCTCGGGGTTGATGGAAAAGTGTCGGAGAAGGAGAAGAAGGGAGGCGTGATAGTGTTGACACGTGGAAAGTGTGAATTCACCAAGGCACAGTTGCGTGAGCTGCGATCACAAGGTGTTATCTACGAGCACATAGCAAGAGGAAGTCCAGTTCCTCTTCACCTTGTTATGCCCATTTGGAAAAGCGTTGCTTCTTCCTTTGACTCTGCTCAGGGCAGTATCTACGAGCATTACCCAAGCTGTAAGCTTTCTTCCTTTCTAACTTCATACATCTCTTGCCTTGAATCCCACAGTTTTTCTTCTACATTTTTCTTGCTACGGAATTTGAAATGGGTTTTTCCTCTTATATTTGGTTTTTTAAGGCTCCTGTTGGTTATTTCCATCATGAATTTGCAAGTCTTGATGCTTAATTATAGATTGAATCTCTCGGGGGGTGTTAGATTTTAGACTTACTATAATTGAATCTTAATGTAACTCAAATTAATAGATAAATTATGTCGAAATTAGCTAATTTTAGACTGACAGTTCAAGAGGAATTTGAATATATACATTTTGCTTTGATTGTTTCAGTTGTAGGAGTTAGTCCTCAGGGATTTGATTATAGCAACATGATGGATCCAGAGCCAGGGAGGTGTAGAAGAACTGATGGGAAGAAATGGCGGTGCAGCAAGAATGTGATTCCAGATCAGAAGTATTGTGAGCAGCACATGCATAGGGGTCGTCATTGTTCAAGAAAGCCTGTGGAATCTCCTCAAATCACTTTGCCTGATGAAAATGTATCAGACAATTCAAATAAGGAATCAGAAAACTCGAACAAACTTTCCGCCCCTGTAAGTGTTCCGTGTATGAACCAACCTTCCTGTAATTCCAGCCCCAGCAAAGTGGTAACTGCTACTACTGCCATTGAGGATGGGTGCAAAGTGGACAGCAAGAGAAAGATCATTTCTACCCCTGCCACCACCGTCACTGCAACAAAACATGACAAGGAAAATGATTGCAAAAGGAGCAAAAACCTCCCAAATGCTAGTGATAAAGGTGAAGAGAAACTCTCAATTGGTGACAATAATATCACCCAAAGAAGCAGCAAGAGTGGAACCGCTGTATTTTCCGCCCCTGTAAGTGTTCCGTGTATGAAGCAATCTTCCTGCAATTCCAGCCCCAGCAAAGTGGTCACTGCTGCTACTGCTATGGAGGATGGCTGCAAGGTGCACAGCAAGAGAAAGATCATTTCTCCCCCTGCCACCACCATTAGCACTACCATCATCACTGCAACAAAACATGACAAGAAAAATGATTGCAAAAGGAGCAAAAACCTCCCAAATGCCAGTGATAAAGGTGAAGAGAAACTCTCAACTGGTGACAATAATATCACCCAAAGAAGCAGCAAGAGTGGAACCGCTGTCGGTAATCGTCCATCCTCTGGAGTGGACATTTCTCCAAAGAGTGTTCTTCAAGGTAACACCATGAAAACTGAACTAATCTTCATGTTATATATCATTGGTAGTGTTACTCTTTCCCCTTCCTTATTCAGCTATGAAAAATACATATTCAACAATGCTGGGCTGTTTGTGCCGCATTGGACATGACAATTTGATCACTTACAGACCCTTTTATGCTAATCAGTATGACTTTTCATGTTGTTATTGTATCAGTTACAGGGTCCAACAGTTCCAGTGTTGACAAAAATGAAATAGAACTTGAACCGGGGAGGTGTAGGAGGACAGATGGGAAAAAATGGCGGTGCAGTAGGGCTGTCATCCCTGATCAGAAATATTGTGCGCGGCACATGAACAGAGGTGCAAGAAAGCCTGTGGAGGTTTCTCAGCCTGTTGTTGATAGCTCAACTAGTAGATTGAAAAAGGCGAACAAAGTGGTTTGCGCAGCAGCCACAGCCGTGACCACCAACCTTTCTATTTCAATTCCAAGTCAAGAGCTGAGTACACATGATGAAAGCAGTATGAGCAGCAGTAGCAGTGAAACGACCATCAGTGATTCCACAAGCAGTATCTAATATCTATGAATCTATTATAATGGTAATTTTTCTTGATGTTTTTACTGTTTTGGAAGGTCAAACTTTTATGTCTTGAGAACCTTTTAAATAGTATTAATGCATTGCAACTTGGGATGCTTTCATGACATTGCTTCATAAAGAGAAGTGAGAATTGCTCTGCTTTGAACTTAGGGAAAAAATGGTGATCAGAAAAGTTTAATGCCCGAATGTCTTTCATTCTTTCTTTTTCCTGTAATCTGATAATGTCTTCGTTTCAATGCACTAATCCCGTGGTCAATTGTTGATCTGAAACTTGTTTTGAGAAAAAGAAAGGGTGGGAATATTTAAGTTCCTTTATATATGGTCTTGTAATAGGGCTACTGATATTACTCAAACGTAGTTAATTTTCGTATTGGGATTTTGTATGCTTCCTTTTACTGCAATGCCATTAGTTAGAAGAATGAAATCTCTGCTTTACAACACGATTTCTAAGAGTTTGTGCTATAGTAAAGTCTTTTTTTTCTTTTTTTTTTGGCCGTCAATAGTAAAGTCTAAAGCTCCCCTGTTTCCTTGATTAACAAGGATAAAAGTATATTTCAGAAAGAAACCTAAAGAAGCGTATTTGAAGGCCCTCCGACCATCAAAAGAGAAAATTCACTCTTTATTTGTCGAAGTATACCCATATCCTGAATTACGGCTCGCCATGGTTTTTTCCATAAAATCGAAAACAAAGTCGATTTTGTTCAATCCCAGCCCCAGGGTTTCACCATCAATTCCAAGACTATTTCAGAATCTAACTAGCGGGTTCAACTTCAATGCGGATCCAGAAATATTTTTTAGGGTGGGCACAATATCTTCTTTATATGTTTTCTTAATAGATTATGAAATACGACCTAAAGGCACAATATTGAATTAATCGATTAAGGGTGGGCACTAATGACCAAATTGGGTGGACACTATGCAAAATTAAACCTAAAATAAAAAGTGATTTAGAAATTGAGGGTGGGCACGTGCCCACCCTCTTTTACATGTACATCCGCCACTCCCCAGTCGCAAAGCCCTTTATTTACAAGGTTCCATGTGGGTTCTTTAGGGACCATGGTGGGTGCTGCTCGACGACTACAATATCCACGTGGCTTTCTTCAAGGAACAAGGAGATTTTATCATTCCAATCCCAACAACTTACCCTTGCCAAGAACATTGACGAGTCTTGTACAGGTGTCGACAAATTCCTTGACTACTATTAGGGCTTCAAGAGACTGGCGTGCGGTGCTTTTTACTGTTGCAGCGGGTTCTTGCTTGTTGTTCATGTTTGGGGTTAGGATCGAAAGAGTTCCATACTCTAACAGGTTTCACTTTACATTATCTAATAGACTGACAAATAAATTGGGATCTTATAAATTTGGTAAGCTACTTGCCAATGAACATGAATTTGAACATACAGATAGTGTAACAGTCCATTCATCAGATCCTTGTGCCATTCGGGTTCAGTCCATTGCTAGAAAGCTGCTTGAAGGAATGCATAAAGGATTAATGCTCCAAAACCAGCCCGTAATTGTGGCACCAAAATCTCAAGTTAATCACCATCATAAACTTTGGTGCAAAAGAAAAAGTCACCAATATCATCTAGAGGCAGCAGCAAAATCTGGTGAAAGTGAAGGCCTCGTAGCCGCCAATCAAAAAGGACAGAATTGTAAAAGAAAGCTTCTATGGAAACCTTCTGCCAAGCATTTGGAAGGAAAAGCTTGGCAAGTATATGTCACAGATAGTTATTCAGGGACAGCTTTATGTCTTCTTAATGGGAAAGTTGTTATTGGCACTAGGTTGCTTGAAGATCTCAAGTCTGATGACGAGGTTGCTGCTGTTATTGCACATGAGGTATTAATGTTTCAATTCTACTCTGTCTGCAACTTTAACATTAATTTGTAATAATTGTGTTTGGTATTTCTTTTAACAGATTGCGCATACTGTTGCCCGGCATTTAGGAGAACGTTTTGTGACTGTGCTCATGGGGATTTCCCTGATGTTGATTTATATTGTTTATTGTAGAATTACTAAAGCAGTACCAGCAAATGGACCTGGATTAGGACTCATGGCGATAGCAGTAGACTTATTCTTTCAACGAAGGTACTGTTTAATTTGTATATATATATGTCCCGATCTTATAGCTGGCCTGATTTATTAGCTTTTTTGTCCCCTCGACTATGGGGTTAAAGACACTATAAACTATAACCGAGACAACTTTCCCCTAAATTAGGGGTAAATTGACTATAAATTAGCTTTTTTGATTTGGGAAGTTCAAGTGGTAAATTGTCCTGAGTTTTCAAATTCAGGAAACAAGTTTGAAATTTAGGGGTAAGATGTCCTTGACGTTATAGTTCAACAGTCAAAAAGGCTAATAAGCCCTATATATATATATAATATATAC